>CM061921.1:18457211-18479301 GCA_031002005.1 Vandiemenella viatica
AACTTATAGAACAAGAGGCTCATAATTCTGCAATTAATCTGAAGGGGTGTTATTGGCTGTTCTTTCCAAGGAACGTTCTTCACTTTATAAGATGAGATTGCCTCAGTTCCTTACTGTTGAGATTCGCTCTCAGTTTTGGTGTCAATATTTGCCGCATCGAATGTCAACACGACATTGCCACCAGCTTTGTTTAAAGGCCTCTGTGTCCTACCCCATGAAAATTTATGCCGGGCTTGTCCAGTGCTAACGTCGTCTTTATCGCTGATTTTTCTCGGCTTAGCTTCACCCGCCCAGTATACCATATACCAGGCAATGGTACTCTTTTGAAGGCACATCGGCAGATACCAAGTCTCTGGTGCCTTCGGATAATTTTTTTTTTTAATACTAATTATTTCTGGCGGTACCATGTCATTACATAACTCAGTTCTTCCTTTCATCTTTATCATCTGTTACAACAAACTGACCAAATACGTCTATCTCAAAATACGATACAGCACTGGAGCCCTTCTTTTTACTAACAGTTTTCAGCAATCTTAGCTCATCATTCACAAAAAGTGTCAATTTCGTATTTTATCGGCTCATTTGATTTTCAACATCTATCTGTCGCACAATATTTGAAATACTTTCATTTTTTTTTTCTTCCTACAGCTCGACATCTCATTAAGTGCTGTGTTCCATTCATCTAGCTTCATAAAGTTTGGAAACATTCCTTTGGTAACCAAGATTATTGATTGATTAAAAAAAAAATTTATTCTAAGTATGTATTTGCACTCTTCATCTGGTTCTAGTAGCGCCTTCGTTTGGCTAATAGTTTGCACATTTTCTTTTTAAATTAAAGTATTCTTCCATAATACATCTGCTACAAATTTGGTCCTTAATCTATCATTTGTCTTTTTAAATTTCTGCTATAGATTAGTGCAACTCTTCTTTGCTTATGGCATTACGCCTCCTCGACGTCAAGGTCATTAGATAGGTGAAAGGACTGGAGGCAAATCCGAATGCTCGGACGGGGATTCAACCCACGTCCTCCGAATGCGAGGCCAAAGCGTTGTCTCTACCCATCACGCTCGGTAGGGGACATGCAACGGTAAGGAACTCGGCTATGACCTTTTAAAGGAAGTATCACGCTGTATGCCTGGAGTGATTTGGGGAAACCATGGAAAACCCAAATCTGGATGCTCGGATGGAGATTCAAACCCGCGTCCTCCTGAAGGCAAGGCCAGAGCGATACCACTCAACCACCATGCTCAGTACTCAAAATATTATTTCTCCGTCCGTTCGTTTACTTGTTTTTGCCGACTGGAGTAATCCGGTGCAGCTTACGACTATCCTAGTTGGTAAAATAGTAGGCATATTAGTGGGTACTAAGGTGGATACTAATTAAATAGGACATGGCACTTATTCCTTGTTACTAAGTACTGGCTACTTGTCTTTGGTCATATATCTCCACCACATCTACAAAGGAAAAATACTTACTTGTAAGGGAGTATAAGAAAATTATAAACGAGCCTTAACTCCCCATCCACATAGACTTCAATGGTTTCCAAGGAGACAGGCTACGCACCTGACATCCTCCGCAACCCATGCTTGGTAGGGTTTGTGAACTACCTTACATAGAGAAAGAAGATAGGATTCTGAAATCACCTGTTAACAGCCACGGCCATTCCTGTATCGACTGAAAACCACCAGGATTGGAGCATCCACGCAAGAATTGAGCCTCCATATACCACATACGCACTAACCACAAAATATGTAGGGAATCACTTTTCTGTTGTGGACAGCCCTCCTCAGAGTTTGAGTGTAGTGCAGGAAATGAAACAATTAATCACACTGTCTGTTCGTGTGTGAACGGTAGCGCTCTGGTCTCGTATTCGGGAGGACGCAGGTTCGAAACCCCATCTGGACATTCAGACGAGGGTTTTCCATGGTTTCCTTAAATCACACCTTGCGAATGCCTAGATGGTTCCTTGAAAAGGTCATGGCAGGATTCCTTTCTATTCCTTGCCCCCAGACCTTCCCGCCTCTACTGACCAACAGGAATAATGACCGACTTTTCTAATGCAACTGTAGGTGTTTCGATGTAGATGTTATGTAGTTCTCAATTCTATATGTATGGCCATACGTTAAATGAATATGATTCCTCTTTATCTTTCCTCTAATCCGTAACAATATTGCCTCTTATCATGAGTTTCTAGCTCTACCACTGTAATAGCAAAACACTGCCTCAAAATTTTTATTTCGATAACTATAGTAAAACATTTCCACAACAGATGATTGTTTTACTATTTCGCTTAAACTATCTGTTACATACCTTACTGAGCATGATAATTCGAGCTTTAATGAAATAATATGAATTAGATTTCAACTAACGAGCGTGTTTCAAGGTTCTCGATCTGCTTTTCATTTAGTCGAAATGATATTTGATTTTATCAACTACATTAGCCAAGAAAGTACAATTGAGATATGTCGGAAGAAGCCTAAGTAATATAAAATAACATTTGCGATGACAAAATCATATTTTTTTTAAATTTCTGATTAGTTCTTCATAAATAAAGGGAACAATAAGCTACATGTACAGTGTTCGTAACTGTTGGACTGTTCTAAAAACGTTTGTATTTTCTTCAGAATTAAGCTGAGATGGTGATGGTATGTGTCTATCCGGAGAAAGCAATTCACTTGATTTTCGTAAAGGGATGGTTAACTATTTCTCTCTCAGAAACGGAAAGTAAAAGCACAAAATCAAACCAGATTTACACTTGATGAAATCAGTAGCTAGGGCGTTTTAACATCTGTATTTAGAAATTCTGATAACTTCCAGAAAGAAAGGACTCTTTTTCAAATTACTTCAAGGCCATCCAAATTTTGATCTTGAAAGTTTTTTTGAGATATCAGTGGATGCGAATACGACGCTAGTGTATCAATATATGTCATTAAAGATTTCCTTTTGGTTCATTTATAATAGAAAAAGTCACATCTCTGATCCTGTAATGTAATTCCCTGGGGTTATATGAGCGGTGAAGCTGGAAAACACTACTACCACTACTACTACTACTACTACTACTCTTACAGTCATACAAACAAGCTGTTCGAATGACTTGTGAAAACAATTTTGTCCCCACTAAGAGCTAAAACTCTTTAAAGGTATATAACTACAGAACATGTTGCCTTATGTTAGACATTTGTTATGAATATTATTTAACTTAACCGTTCTAATATGCTATTTTGAGCATCTTTCCAACGCTAATTGAGACAATATCTGATGCAAACGTTACATTGAATGACTACTACTTCATGTAAGTTGGAGTATGGAATTACTCGAGCAACTGCTCTGCTTAACATAGCGTCAAGTTTATCAAACGTTAAATCGTTTGTCACAGTGACATTGCACGTCAAGTTGTTTTCAGTTATATAAAATGTATCTGAAGATAAGGTGATTTAAAGTTTTTTGTTTTTTTTTCAATGTGTGCATAGTCTGAGTTTCACCTTAGTGAATGGTCTTCTGTATTTTCCGCCACTAACGGATGTTTTCTAATTTCTTTTGTCGTTCTGTTTGAATTGTTTTTATGAGGACTTATTCAATTCGTCCGCCAATTTTCTTCCAGTTTGAAATAGGTACACGGTAGTATCCTTTGAGTAACAGCAAATATTTTACTACGAAACTTTTTTTTTATGTCGTCATTCTTTCGACTGGTTAGATGCAATCCTCCATCCCTTCCTATCCTGTGCTAACCTCTTCATTTCTACTTACCCCTTACAACCAACGTCCTCAATTATCTGTTTAATATACTCTAATCTCTGTCTTCCTCTACAGTTCTTACCTTCGACTGTTCCCTCCACAAGCAAATTAACCAATCCCGCATGTCTCAAAATATGACCTACCAGCCTGTCTCTTCTTTCTGTAAACTTCTTCCACAAACTTCTTTTCTCACCCACCATTTCCAAAACTTGTTCATTTCTTACTTTGTCTGTCCACCTAATTTTCAGCATTCTTCTGTAGCACCACATTTCAAATGCTTCAAGTTTCTTTCTTTCCGATATTCCTAAAGTCCATGTTTCGCTACCGTAAAGTGCTGTGCTACACATAGAGATTTAAAAAGTTCTTTCTAATTCCTAGATCAAAATTTGAAACTAAAAGATTTCTCTTTTTCATGAAGGCTCCTTTTGCTAGTGCTATTCTGCTTTTAACTTCATTCCTGCTTCGGCCATGGGTTATAATTTTGCTTCCCAAGTAACAAAACTTACTTACGTCTCCTATTGCATCCGAACCTATTTTTATATTTAATCTACTAGTATTGGCATCATTTCTGCTACATTTCATCACTTTTGTTTTGCTTTGATTTATATTCAGTCCAAAATCATCCTTCAGTATTTTGTTCATGCCATTCAGTAACTTCTCAATATGCTCAGCCCTCTCCGCTAACAAGACAATGTCATCAGCAAATCGTAGCATACTGATTTTTTCTCCCTGAAAACTTATGCCACATGGACATTTTTCTTTGACTTTCTTCATTGCTTCTTCTACATACAAGTTGAATATTAACTGGGATAGACTAAAACCTTGTTTCACACCCTTTTTAACTGATGAATGTCTCTCGTGATTCTCTACTTTTATTATAGCCACTTGATTCTTATATAGCTTGTAGAGTATTCTTCTATCTAGATACTTTAGACCTGACTTCTTTAAAATTATGAACATCTTGTCCCACCTAACATTATCAAAAGCTGTATATTATTCTGGTCAGTAATTCTGAAGCATGTTATGTTAGACTAATGGTGCGATAATTCTCACATTTTTTGGCTTGTGCTTTCTTTGCAAGTGTGAAGATGATATTTTTATTTAAATCAGTTGGAATTTCTCCTGTTTCATAACTTTTTGATATCAGCTTGAATAATCTTTCGATTCCTTCCTCTCCTACGGATTTAAGAAGCTCTGCAGGGATCTCATCAATTCCAACTGCCTTATTTGCTTTCAAATCATTCAGAGCTTTATTAAATTCTGTCCTCAAAAGAGGATCTCCTAAGTCATCAATGTCGACATCACCTTCCTTTTCCATTGCACTATTGTTCAAGTCCTCCTCAACATATAGTTTCTCAATGTATTCCTTCCATCGGTTAGCTCTATCTTCTGAGCTTGAAAGAGGTTTCCCATCGGCAGCTTTAATGTTCATACCTCTTTTCTTCATTTCTCCAAAATTCTGTTTGATCTTTCTATATGAAACATCTACTTTTCCTACGACCATTTCCTTTTCTACTTCTTCACACTTTTCTTGTAGCCATTTTTCTTTTGCTGTTTTACATTTCTTATTTATTTGATTTCTAAATTGCCTGTAATGCTCTCTTCCTACTTCATCCTGAGCATTTTTGCACCTTCTCCCTGATCCATCAGCTCCATAATTTCGTCTGTCATCCAAGGTTTTCGGGCAGCTTGTTCCCTAAAGCCTAATGTTTCTTTACCAGCTTTCATTATTTCGGTCTTTAATGCATGCCATTCGTCCTCAGTTGAGCTCCTTTCACATTTACTTCTTAGACCTAAGTCTACCATTTCTGCAAATTTTTCTCTCGTGCTGGATTGTTTCAGTTTATTCACTTCCAGTCTGTCTGCTTATACTGCTTCCTTATTCGTTTAAATTTCAGCCTGCACTTAATTATTATCAAATTATTTTCAGAGTCTATGTCTGCTCCTGGGTACGCTTTACCGTCTAGTACTTGATTCCTGAATCTCTGTTTGACCATGATATAATCTAGCTGAAATCTGCCTGTATCCCCAGGACGTTTCCAGGTGTATATTCTTCTTGCATGGTTCTGAAATAGTGTGTTTGCCACTACTAGCTTATATCTTTCACAAAATTCTAGCAACCTGAATTACCTGCTTCATATATTCTACTCTCTGTCTTCCTCTACAGTTCTCACCTTCGTTTGTTCCCTGCACTAACAAATTGAGCAATCCATCATGTCTCAAAGTATGACTTACCAGCCTGTCTGATCTATCTGTAAACTTCTTACCACTGCTGGATTTCCCTTTAAGCTGTACAGGTTCCAGCCTATGGGCGGCAGCGTTTTAGGGGCGGCAAATTTCCTAGGGTGCCCGCTTTAGTATGCCGTCAAATTTGTGTGTGATTATAAACATAATAGGAAAACGTCTACTATAAATTTCTAGTAGTGACATCTAGTAGTGAAGTGACAAATTCGGAACAATTAATAGAAAAGAAAAATACGTTTACTATTAATTTTCATTTAGGTAAGTGGTGACAGTGAACAATTAGCTAAATTATTAATTTAATTCTTCATTAGTTTCCTGACTTTCTATCTTGTTCAAAGCAGTCTGTAGTCCGTCGCATATTTCCGAAGGAAGACTCCATAGACAGAGGTAAGATTCTGCTGACAGACTTAAATTTCATGATTTCTATAATAAAAATACTTAAGTATGATCTAAGATTTCATTAATTGAGTATCTGGATGTTGAAAGTCCCCGAGCGCTCGAAAGTCCTAATTTTATTGAAAAATCATTGAAAAGTCAATGATTTTTTAAACTTAACTCGTCATTTCTCAGCTAATAATGAATTAAATTCTTTGAAATTTTTAAGGAACATGCATAGAACTATGCCGAAACCGGTATTCTGATTGAAATTAATTTAAATTATAATCGTTTAATAATAATTGATTACAAATCAGAGCGTACGTCTTAACGTGTTTTCTGTTCGTTGCTGATAAAAAGTGTGTTACAAAGTTTGTCGATTGTCAGTGAGAAAGTTGTTCTTCCATGTTGGAAGGAGTTTTCTGAAAAATTTTAAGTCTATATAATCCTTCTATTCACCTTTTTCAAGTTAATTTTCTTTTTTATACTTTTCCTTAAGAGTGTACTCATAGAGTAGATGTTAAATTAAGAAATAAATCCTTGTAATTTGATGATGATCACAAAAATTGTGATACTTACACAATAAATTTTCCCTTTTCCTTTTACAGATCTATTTAAATATTTTATGTTCATCTCATCTGATAAAGAATGAGTGACGGAAGGAAGAGACTGAGTGGTGCTCAGTACGAAAAGGTAGCCAAATTAAAACATGATGAACAACAGCAAGTTCTTCAGAAGATCAGGAAAATAGAAAGTTTTTTTTAAAAGCACAAACAGTAATAAGACATTAAGTATTGCACAAGAGAACTCGGGATCTATTGATTAAGATTTTTTTTTTAAACTGCTTAACGCCTCTTTAACAGCGAGGTCTTTAGAGACAGGGAAGGATGGGAGGCAATTAATGGGGAGGAATTCGGCCATGGCCTTTTGAAGGAAGCATCCCGGCATTCACCTGGGGTGATTTGGGGAAACCATGGATAACCCAAATCTGGATGCCCGGACGGCGATTCGAACCACCGTCCTCCCGAATATTGATAAAAAAATCAATGTGAACAGAATACTAAAACATCCATGGAGCTGATGAATCTGGATCATCACAATCAACTGTGTTTAGTAAAACCTTCTTGTCCTTCTAATGCTAATAAGGAATTACTTTCAACTAGTGGCAGTAATTTGATGTCATGCTGTGAAGAAGTGTCCCAAGTCGCGTAGGTTCAACCAACAACAAAACTAAACATAGATCCTGCATTATGGGAAATAAACGACATGACAAGGGGCATTATTGCAAGAAATGGTTTTGAACAAAAGTCCTGCGATTTTACAAAAAGTGAGAGAGTGTTTTCTGATTATAGCCGTTATTTACACAAAAATCTTTTTACCAGAAAAATGAAAAATAATGAAGTAAAAGGAAAGGAATTGGCTCATCTATTCTGAAAGTAAAGGCTCCGTATTTTGTGGACCCTGTTTGGCCTTTGGATAGGTATAAAATCAAACACACTTTAACCAGCAAGGTTTCATTGATAGGAAGAATGCAGAAGCTCGAGTAGTTCAACATGAAAATTCTCCACAACACAAATCCTATATTCTCACTATAAAAGCTAGAGGTTGGATACGCGGTTGTATTACAACTTCACTAACAGCTCAAATGAAGGAGGAAATTGTTTATTCGAGGAACATTTTAAAGAGAGTTGTAGCTGTTATAAACGGATTGGCTTCAAGAGGTCTCGCTTTTAGAGGAAGTAATTAAATATTTTGCGACTCGCACAGTGGAAATTACATAATGCTACTTGAATTAACAGCAGAGTTTGATCAGATTTTAGACAGCCATATTTAAAGATATGGAAACTAAGGATTTGGAAATACGAGCTACTTATCAAAAACTATCTATTTATTTATTTAATGGTTGAGAAAGTACTTAAAACTATTGGTGATGAGCTGCAAAAAGCAAAGTACTTTTCATTAATTGTGGATTCTACAGCAGATGCAGCACACGTGGATGAACTCACCTTTGTGATTCGATATGTCTTCGATAATCGAGAGCCTAGTGAGCGATTTCTCAAATTTTTACCTTCTATAGGACACAAGGCTCAATAAATGTTTGATGTCATTACTTTAGAGCTAGATAAGTTACGGATAAATCTGGAAGACTGTCGTGGTCAGTCATATGACAATGATTCAAACATGTCTGGATTTTACAATGATTTACAAGCCAAAATTCAAGAACATTCACCACTTGGTATGTTCGTCCCTTGTGCAGCTCATTCGCTAAATTTGGTGGGAACCTCGGCTGCTGAGTCTTGTACAGAAGCCTGCCAGTTCTTCATGTTGCTGGAAGAATTATATGTTTTCTTTGCAAGGTCAACAGAACGTTGGAAAAAATTGATTGATGAAATAGGAAGAGGAAAGACCCTCAAGAGGGTGAACCTCACACGTTGGTCAGCAAGAGCAGATGCCCGTAAAAGTCTAAGGGATTCCTGGGATGAAGTACTTAGAGTTTTGAAAATGATTGAAAATGACACTGTGGAGAAGCCTATATCATGAAATGAAGCAAAAGGAATTCGCCTCAAATTGTAAAATCATGAAACTGCATTTATGGTTGTATTTTGGAATGCTATTTTCGAATGGCTAAATGCAGTAAGTACTGAAATTGAGAGTTCATCTGTAGATCTATTAACAGTATCAGATCTTTATGGATCTCTAGTCGACTTTATAATAACAGAGCGCGAAAACTGACTAATTCGAAAAAACTGCAATTGAAATGAGTACAATAAAGCAATATCAGGGCGAAATTAACAGACAATCCAAAAGAAAAAATTTGGATATAGCTCTCCAAATAGTACTTTGCACTCCAGCCACAAATTGTTCTGGATAAAGGAGCTTTCCTGCTTAAAGCGAGTGAAGAATTACCAGAGGTCTTCATTATCTCAAGAAAAACTAAATTCTTTGGCTCTTCTGTGTATAGAAGCAGAGATAATGAACACCATAAACTATGATGATCTCATAGATAACTTCGCCAATCAAAAATCCAGTAGAAAACTATAATTCTTTATTACATTTTTTATTTTTTTGTTTGTATTCTTGTTTCATAATAATAATAATAATAAAGGTAATACAAATTAGTGATTAGTGTAAGTATGAAGGAGAAAAGGGCGGCACAAAATGAACAGCCTACACTTTCCAAGTTCTATATCAATGTTTAAAACTATAAGATTTCTCTGTTTCATGAAGACTTTTTTGATAATGCTATTCTGCTTTTATCATCAATCCTGCTTCGGCCATCGGTTGTAATCTTGCTTCCCAAGAAGCAGAATTCGCTTACTTCTCCTACTTCTCCTATTGCATCCGATCCTATTTTTATATTTAATCTACTGTGATTAGTATCAGTTCTGCTACATTTCATCACTTTTGTCTTACTTTGATTTATATTCAGTCCAAAATCTTCCTTCAGTATTTTGTTTATGCCATTCAGTAACTTCTCGATATCCTCAGCCTGTTCTGCTAACAAGACAATGCCATCGGCAAATTGTAGCATACTGATTTTTTCTGCTTGAAACATGAAAGTTTTTCTTTTACTTCCTTTATTTCTTCTTCCACATACAAGCTGAATATTAATGGGGATAGACTACAACCTTGTCTCACATCCTTTTTAACTGATGCATGTCTCAAATGATTCTCTACTTTTATTATAGGCACTTGATTCTTATATAGTTTATAAAGTATTCTTCTATCTCGATATTTTAGACCTTACCAAATTTATACTGATACTATAAATGCGAATGTAACTCTGTCTCAGGCAGTTTATACGTTTTCACGAGTAAACGACTTAACCGATCTTTATGAAATTTGACAAGGAAATTCTATTTGACATCGGAAAGTACATAGGGTAGTTTTTTCTGAATAAATAATATATTTTGTCATGAAATTTTGAAAATTAACTGACCGGTGACAGATAGACGCATAGAATGTGAAGTCACGTCATAGTTTGGGCCCGTGGCTCAGTGGTTAGACCTCATACATTCTGTTATGAGTCTGGTCCCAGGTTCCAATTTCAGTAAAGAAATTTTTAAGAGTTGTTTTTGATCGTATGAGGCAAGTCTGTACGTTTCATTGCTCGGATTCCACGTTAAACTGTTGGTCCCACCAATGCAGTAGTAATATGAAAGTTCGTAGAGTTGAGAGAGTTAGCAGGCAAGTGTTGAAATAATTCCGCCCAACGGTCTTCACCAGCAAAATTCTCAGCGTTCCAGCTAGTGATATTATTGATCTGTGACGTAGTTTGAAATAAGCGTAAACTCGTCGATCATTTCCACATCCTTGCGTGATCAGCAATGATCCATGCGACGACTCTACCGCCACCCGTCAAAAACCGCCTCGTCTGTTTCATTTTATTTTTATTTTTTTATTTTACTATGGCTTTACGCCTCGTCGACGTTGAGGTCATTATAGGCGAGATTGAACTGGGGACAAGGAACGGGAAGCAATTCAGCCATGGCCCTTTTTAAGGAAGCATCCTGGCATTCGCCTGGAGTGATTTGGGGAAACCATAGAAAACCCAAATCTGAATATCCGGACGGGGATTCGAACCGGCGTCCTCCCGAATGCGAGGTATGTTTTAGTCCTGTTTGATAGATATATATTAAATTTTCGGTTTGTTTGCGAAAGCGGAACATTTTTTACTTTCTTCGGGGACAGTGGGACAGATAGCCTGAAAGCGGGACTGTCCCTCCCAAAACGGGACGTATGGTCACGTTATGTATACTGCTTTCAAAACAGTTTTGAAATCTTATAAAATGTAGAAAAGAAACGAAGTTTTAAGATAGGAACGTTTAGTGTAGGTCTTCAAAAATTACATAGGAATTTTACTAAGAAAGCAAATGGTTTTACCAAAGAATTAAACAATATTAGATTAATGGTAAGAAAGTAAAATGAACATTGCATGATGCTAATCTGATTTCTTCATAATAATGGCGTGAAAGGAGATTAGTAAAGTATAGTTTTATGTGTCCCATTTTCTTGAAATTTTCAAGTACTAATTACACGAATCATACATTTATCAATGAAAACTATGTTTAGAATTTGTGAGCTATCACTGAATTATTAAAAGAAGAGCTATACCACACCAAGTAAATAAAAAAAATCTCCACATACCTGAAAAAATAAATTTAGTAATACATAAGCCCAAAATTTTTTTTTGTTAAAATAGGACAAAGTCTTGTGCCTGTTTAATGATAAAAAGTGACCGGACATCGTTCTAAGCCAAGTTTACAGTTCACTTTCTACCTTATCTTGCTGTTGTTGATCGCTGATTAAAAAAAAAAAATCAGCAGATTTGTCCGTTATGTATCTAATGATTTTTACTAAAATGAAAGGCATAATGTGTATGATTTACTCTATGACTTGTAAAACCCTAAAGAGTTGGGAAGGAAATTTTGGCTTTTGTGTTTTTGTAAGTATGGTGAAGCAACACAACCAAGAAATTTCTGTAGATAGAAGTTTTACTATCTAGTTTACTAAAACATGGCACGCTAACTGCAAAATTGCCTTATATTTCCTTATTATTTTAATTTTTATTTTTTAATCAACGATCTACAACAGTAAACAGCCTAACGACTTGGCCCTATTTTCACAATTATTATTTTTGTGGAATTCATTACCTTTTGTACGAGCAGTCTGGTGACTCACTGAATGAGAGGTCTGACAGGAGATCAAAAGGTCTCCGATTCGAAAGCAATTAATATACCCTGGTGTGCCAAACTTATGGACGAAAGTAACTTTCACATGCTGTGTCTCTGCTAAGTAACACAGGTCGATGAAGTTTGAACTATACATAGAATGCCACAGTATGGTACAATGGGCAACTGAAAGAAATTTGGCCATGGCCTTTTGAAGGAAGCATCTCCGTATTCGCCTGGAGTGATTTGGGGAAACCATGGTAAACCTAAATCTGGATGCCCGGACGGGGATTCGAATCCACGTCCTCCCGAATGCGACCCAGAACGTTAACCGTTCACCCACCACGATCGGTGAAACGAACAGAAAAGGCACTTTTATGCAGGGACAATAAGTTACACTAAACTCGAGGCGACTCATGATGGGCCCCTGGACGTTACAAAATGGAGGGACGTGGTCTTTAAAAGAATGTGTGATCACCACGGCCGGCGATGAATGCTCTGCAAACTGCTTCGATGTTGCCTAAGAGGCTGGTAATCCGTTCTGGTGGTAGGGCTTTCCATCCCTTCAGCGGTGTGGTTGATAGCTGCTGTAGTCGTTGGTGCATGTGGACGTGCTGCAATATCTCCCTTCTGCATCCCACACGTACTCGATGGGAACTTTCAGGACAGTCCATTCGCCGAATATCCTAAGGCTCCAACGCCTCGTCCACCTGCACTGTTTCATGCAGCCGGGGATTGCCATCCATTTTTTTTAATCTGCTTAACGTCTCTCTAACAGCGAGGTCTTTAGAGACGGGAGAGGATGGATGATTTGGGAAACCATGGAAAACCCAAATCTGGATGCCCGGATGGGGATTCGAACCGCCGTCCTCCCGAATGCGAGGCCAGAATGCTAGCCGTTACACCACCACGCTCGGTTTAAAAATGGAGTCACGGCCGAATGTATTCATCAAAATACGCACATGGGGAAGGAGTACAGTGTCGCAATAACGTTGACTAGTGAGTGTACCGTGTTCAAGTAATTGGAGATCGGTATGACCATACAACATTATGCTCTCCACACCATAACACTTATACCACCAAAACGATCAAGATCGACAATTTTCCTGCGTGTATTGCATGTTCCCACCTCTCGCCAGATGTGGGTACGTCCATAATCACAGCTCAGACTGATTCTGCTCTCATCTGAGAAGAGCACCCCGCTTTTCAGCGGTCCAGTCCTGATGCTCTTAGCACCATCGTAAACGGTGTCGCCGATGTTTGGGTGTCAAGGGTACACAATTTACTGATCTCCTGGCAAACAGACCAACCCCTTACAGTCGTAGTGTCACTGTGGACCGTGACATTGCATTTCCTTGCAGTCCTGTTAAATGTGGTTACAGTGGCACCTGCTGTTTGAAGTAGGTCCGTTCCTGCCTGTTTCACAATGTAGCGGCCATCTGCAGCTGTTTTTGATCAACTAATCTCATTCTTGAAACAGTTCCTGTGGTTGGGAATGCTTCCCATAGACGTGAAACAATGCACTGAGCAATAACAAACTCCTGGGCTACACTCATCACACTTCATCCTTCTTCTAGTTCTGAGATTATTCTTCCCCCTTTTGAAGTCATCAAAATGTTGTCCCTTGCCATGTTGTAATGAAGAACACCACTACAGTGCACCGTAAGACCGGTTACACACTGGGCGGTTTCGTCCGCGCTGGAAATTTCTCCGCCGCCGTCCTTCAGGTAGTGGCGCAAGGGATCAAATGGGAGCTTACACACTGGGCGGAGGGAATAACCCGCAGCAGCGCTGTTGTCGACGGCAGGTATGCTGCCGCGCGCTGCCACTACATTCGACGGTTGTTTGACCGCCCCAGTCCAGACAGTGGCCCATGTGGCTAGATGGGCGCTTGCACACTCGGCGGATTTTCAACCGCTTATGCGTTTTCAGTCTGTGTAAAATTATCATTTTTTGAATTTAAAAATCGTAATATGAGTTAAGTGGTGATAGATAATGATTTTCTCATACCGTTAGTGGAAGCTAGACTAGTTTTAAGAGACAAAACAGTGGTTTCTTTTAAAGATCGGGACGCTACCAGGAACGCTTGGAAAGAAGTGTGCCTTGAAAGTTGAATGATTTTGGCGAAATGGAAAATTAGGAAAAATGCCTTTGGGTAGTAAACTATTGATCACGTATTTACATAAATTTTTACCGATTCAACTAGAACTTGAAAAATATTGAACTATATTTTATAGAAATATTTTGGTTTTTAATAGTATATAACTGTGTCCTTATATCTTAGACATTTGCCAAGGAACACTTTCAACATTCAAAATTCTGTCGCTCGATATTCTGAGATCTTTTTTTTTTCTTTTCTTTTATTAACACAGCGTTGACGAATACAGTGAGACAAGCTGTTTAGAAATTCGGTATCATCTTCGCCATTTACTTTCGATTTTTCCTTGTAAAGTAATAATTTTTAAACACTCAACATATTACAACTTGAGCAAAAATGTTTAAGTAGTTGATTGTGCTTGTAAGAATAAAAGAAATCTAGAGTAAACTCAACAGTGATGAGTCGATTACACAGTGAAGTATATGTATTAGTTACAAATAAATGTAAGTATTAGCCATTATATGGCATAGTGTATTTTTCAAACTTTTCTTGTACACCTATTCGTATTCACCTAAAGGAGTTTTCACCCTAATGAACATAAAACAAATATAGGGGATTGGAATTATATAAAATTAAATGTTTATCTATAGTAGTTCCATGAGAAATCTGCTTACTTAAAGGTGATTGCCAGCATTTCCGCACGTTAAATACCATTCATTAACAGGTATTTCCCCTTTGAATGCCGTACTTTAGTTTCACAAGCAATTGTCGAAATATACATCCCAAAATAACTGAAAAACTTGGTGTCGTCGTTCCTCAAATATTCTGTTCTCCTTTGGTTTTACCTTTTCCTATTTCTATGGTGACTGAACCGTCAAAATAACAATTTCAAAACCTAATTACGAAGTAGTAAACACTAAATAACTAAATTAAATTCTAATTTCACAAAATGAAACTCAATTTATCAAAAGCAAAGTACTGACGCTTGACCACGTCAGTAGATGTAATACCTGTTTTCTGGCCAGAAACCGGGAAAACCCATGACGTCACGAAGTGGTGGGTGGGACCTCCCTCCCCTCCCCTCCAATGGTGGCTTGGCGGGCTTTTGAATAAGCCAATCAGCGTTCAAGGTCGTATGACGTCACAAGATGGCGGACCGTTTAGTTCGTTCCTCCACCGCTAGGGAGGAGCAGCACCGGCCGGGCTTGCACATACGATAGTTCCCAGATGGCAGCATCTCCCAAGGGCTTAATTTCATAGGGGCGCAGATATTCCCCTCCACCAAGAGCGCGCGGGGAAAACCCAACCCCTGGAGTATGGTGCCCCGAATCCACTTCCTCTAAGATGTATACTGTTTGATACAGATGTCAAACTAGCTAAAGAAGAGGGTGTTGACGTCACTGCCGGTGTATAAAGACCATCACACCAGGTAGCTCACCCTCAGTCTCCAGTCGACGCTTGTCAATTGCAGTTCACTAGGTCTAGTGAGGTTCTCCTATTTTCAACATGCTACAAGTTAAACAGCAGTGACACCAAGCGGATCACTGTTGGTTTGTCACCTAAATTGGAATATAATCCAGTAGTTGTACTCGAAAAAGTTGGGTGCAATCAAATCACTCTAACACATGAAGAGTGGGATGTAATGAGACAGCTGGTCTATACAATTGGTGGCTTTTTCAGCAACACTGAGCATCTGCAAACTAGTGTCTCACTCGGCAACCACACCATCTCGTCCCGAGACGTGGCTGGAACGGAAACTATATGGTTTTACAACAATGCTGTGCCTGCCTATGGTTTGTTTCTCGGCGAATCAACATGGGGCAACATGGTCGACGCCCTGCCAGCAGTGACCGGCGCCATCAACACCATGAAGCCCTGGAGTTATCAAGTTAGCAAGTACTACAATGACTTTGTGAATACGTTATCAGTGAAAGTGATTCGTGACTACCCCCGTTGTTCTGTGAATGACCTGATAGATTTGCATTTTGATAGTGTACATGTCAATGAAGTGTCATACAGCCCCTGTTCAACACTAGTCTATGAACGTTTAAAGTTAGAAATTAAAGCATATAAAAAACTCTTAGTGTATGACTATGTTAAACGCAAAGTTGAACAAGATTTAAAAGGAACTGATGTATTTAGTAACAGAATTGGTGGTGACGACGTATGCGGTAATAATTAGTGACACCGGCCATTCCCCAGTCCATAGTTCTACAATTGACTTTGTGCAACTAAAAAATTTGATTGTACTTGAATTTGAGTAAATAAAATCATTTTACCAGATTTTTCTTTTGTCATTTCACCTATCCTAATTAAATAATAAGATAGTATATATTTTTAAAAAATCTTTTATTTCGCCCACCAATTGGCGATTAAAAATACATTTTCAATTGCACACATATTATTACAAAATATATGTAATTTACAAAGTTTTCTCAAATTATTTTTCTTGAGTTCTCGTAGTGGTGGACATCCTAAATCTTCTATGTTGTAGCATACTTTCTTCCTGATGATTTTCTGTAGCCATCTAGCCTTCTCCCGTCCTTTAACGTAAATGATTGAATCATCCTCATATTGTAGTATAGAGCACATCTTGGTGAAGGAAACGCCTTCAGAATCCCAAGGTATTCCATGGTAATTATGTGTTAGCCATCTAACTGATGGTTCATTACCTCCACGCGATGGTTATGATACAGAAATACAATGTGTAGAGATAATTTTGTCAGACCGTATTACACACACACAGCAACTTCTTCGAAATAAAACCGCCATCCTTCGTCATGAATCCCTGTGTGTCCAGGAAGATGGTCGGCATGGTAATGGTTGACAAGACTCGCTGCTACTTGATTTTATGTCAGCTTACGCACGACACTTGTTAGAGGTACGTATTCCACAAGACGATCGTGCAGGATCAGACAGTATGCAGCGGTGTAGGCAGGAAAATTCTCACTGCTATCAAAACTCCATACGAATGTCGACAGGCCCCGTTTTAACAGACTCATTTTGATGTGAACAGTCAGTTACGGCGATAGGTGTAGTTTCTATAAAGTCTTCACGTTTTAGTAGCGGTAAAGGATGGTCTCGTTCGTAGTAAGACTGTTGGAATCTTGCATACATATCATACAACAATGTGGTTCAGTTTTTCTTAAAGTCCAAATTCATATTCTCATATGGATACGCCACATCATTTAGGAACACTTTGACATTGGCAAGATTGCAGTCGTCAAAGATGGCTGCACTTAATTCCGCATTCCGTTTCCTGTTTGTTTGAAATCCCAGAACCACGAACCTAGGTTTCTCCAATTGTGATGATGTTTTCAAAGACCAAATTTGAGTCTTGCTGATTGGAAGCAACGGGTACTCCAACAGATCCCAGCTTCTGAAATTAATGCGAAGTGGTTTCCCACTGTCTACAATCTTAAGCAGCGCTTGCTTTTCTCTTTCACCTATTTGCAAATGAGGCATCCCCTAGCCAGTTTGCTGATGGTGAATTTACTTTCCTGAGGATTTGGATTGACTTGTACATATGAATTTGTATCGTCCCTAGCTCGAATCAATATTAGTTCTTGTTTTACATTTGCAAGTATCTTTTTAAAGTCTTCGCAAAAACCCAAGAGCATACTCAACGGTATACATACATCAAAGTAGCCATTTCCAATATCGGTTGCCCCCATCCTGCATTGATCAACACACCCATTTGTGTGGGGCTTGCAGAAATAAGCGTTTTCAATGTGCTTGTGATACCAACATTTCTATTTCGATCAATTTCTACTCCATTAAGTTTCATATCGAATTTCCTCAAACAGAAAAGCGAATGTATTGGATGTGATAAATGAATTTGTAGCTCCTGAACCATCTGACTTGATGAATCTTCCTTCAATATGCAAGTAGCTTTCGCATGGTAGTGTATATGTATCTTGGTTTTGAATCGGTATTCGGATTTCATCATTGTTATTAAATGTGGCTGGCGTATGCGGCTGGTGACTCAAATATTGTTTTGCGCGTCACCGACTCGTCAAACTCAACACTGGAAGTTATGTCTAGCACATCATCCATGACTTTTAACTGTTTAGCCTAACGACTGTAGGAAGAGCAACGTTCTCAGGTGTTAATCGGTTCACTGTTGGTTCACGACTGACAGCTTTGCGTGGTTGACGCTTCTTGTTATAACGAGCGCCCATTCTTTTTTATATATGTAGTCTGAGAGTGATGGATTCTCCTCTAAAATCCACTAAATTACCGTCTTGATTGACAACTCTAACGTTGATATTACTGAGAGTTTTCACTGTGATAGGTAGATATATGACATTAGCGGGTACTTCCACAATCTTGTATCCTGGCGGCACTGTTGGAAAAAACTCATGTAGTGTATGTCCCAGCTTATCGTTGACGTAATTTCCTGTAAATATGCTGCATTCTATTCTTATAGCGTTAATTTTGAAGATCTGCACAGTGTAGTCTGATGTAATGAAGCCAGCTTTAACACACGTTTCGAAAATCCGAGCAGAGATCCAATTGAGTTTGGTTTAGAGACGTCAATTTCCACAGGTGTTTCTAATCTCGCACTTGAGCGATTGTTGTTTGCTCTAATTACTAGCTTGTCGTTTTAGTGTATCGAACCAAATAACTAGCCAAATCGTCAATATCGTAAGATCCTGTGGGTATGACTATCACTTTATTTCTTCGAGTAATGAATTTTACAATTTGATTCGTCTATATTTGGAATCGAATTGTAAGTCTGAAAGTCAACCAAACCGACTGTGTAATCACCTTGGCTCAGAATCTATTGTGGTAAGTAATCATAGGCCCAAGACTGAACTGGTGCCTGACAAGCAGAGTGTTACAGACATGTGGTTATCTTGTCCAAGGTTCGTTCAAGACTGATGTCATACATTTTCATACAGGAATTTTAAACAACAAATGTCCACATACATGTGTGCCAAACTTCTGGTGTTGCTGCACATTGTATTGTATTCTGTTCCCTGCAAAGTATCGTTGTAACTCCAATGGAGGAGGTAAGTCACCGAAACTGTCAAAGTATTTAACTACACCATCTTTGTACTTGATGTAAGCAACCCAATGTGTTCCAGCACTTTTAGCACTATCCAAGTTCACAATTCCACATTCACGTTCACGAATTTTTTTGGGTAATGTGTCACGCATGAAAACACCACGAAAATTGGGTATGCGCAAACGCTTTACATGCTTACGTATGTCATCGTCCGTCAGCGGCTGAACCGACTTTTTTTTAATCCAGACCCATCTTTCCGGTATGGCTTCAAATATAGACCTTTACCCCTCATTGCAAGTGTCTCCATCGTTTTGTTGTGTCGTTTCTCCTCAGTCAACTGCTTATTCGCCTCTTTCGCTGCTTTAACAGCTTTGACGACATTAGCCACCCCGCCTGCTAAAGCACCAGCAGCTGACAAGCCAGCAAATAAAGGTATTAATGGCAGAATACCACCCTTCTTTTTTTTCTTCGGTTTCTTTTTCTTAACACCTCCACCAAACTTTAACTTGGCACGCATGGCCCTATTAACCAAGAATGCCGCTGCACGTTCACCAAACTTTGCATCTTTAGCCTTCATTCTATCTGCAGCCCTCTCAACGAGTATCCGATCTGCTTCAGCTCTATCTGCCCCCTGTGCATAAGCAATATCGTGTTCCCTGCAGGCTGCATCTAGTGGGTTGATACCCTTCTGCCCAAGTGCCAACCGTTTTTCCAGTTTAGTACCGGGACCACAAAACTGGTATGTAGGTATATGCGCCTCAAAAGGCATCTTGTCGATGAGCTTGTTTAAAAAGCCACGACCCTTCTTCTTCTTCTCGTAGGAGGCATTGTTACCAACTAACATACTTTAGTTGTTCGCGCGCCTATATATAGCCGGAGCAACCACCTAACTTGTCAATATGAAGTTTGTCAAACAGCGAGACACATTGCCCGTGAGTAATGTTGATTCTGTCGGCAACAATACTAGACGGAAGAAGAACGGACCTCTGTTCCCGAGACAGTGAGAGCAATAGTGTGTGGCCCATCAAATTGTGGGAAAACCAATCTTGTGCTGTCCCTGCTGGAACACCCCAATGGTCTTAGATTTGAAAATGTATACGTGTTTTCAAAGTCGTTGTACCAGCCAAAGTATCAGTTACTAGGGAAAATATTAGAACCCATTAAAGAAATTCAGTATTTGACATTTAGTGATAATCAAAGTGTACCTCCTCCAAGTGAAGCTCTACCTAATTCTGTGTTTGTGTTTGATGATGTTTCGTGTGAGAAGCAGAATAATATACGAGATTACTTTTGCATGGGCAGGCACAGATCAGTCGATTCTTTTTACTTGTGTCAGACATATAGCCGTATACCGAAACAGTTGGTTAGAGACAATGCTAACTTGATCGTAATCTTTAAACAGGACGATATGAATCTCAAACACATTTACAACGACCACGTCAACACCGACATGACGTTCAAGGAGTTTAAGAACCTATGTGGGTACTGCTGGAATGATTGTAAACATGGATTTTTGGTTATTGACAAAGACTGCGACATGTACCATGGAAGATATCGCAACGGATTTGATTCATTTTTGAATAAATAGCTGCGCACACTGTCTCTGACATCATTACAACCATGGACAAGTTTGGGAGAACTTCAACGACACAGAATAAGAGAGTGTTTGTGTACCCACCACAGAACATACTTCTTGCAAGGATGGTAATTTGGATTGCCAGGGTTACAAACGTGTAGCTGACCCCATCGATGATGACGATGTGGTAACAAAACGATATGCTAACAAAGCTATTAATGATGGTTTAATGTTTTTAAAATCGATGGAAATGACTATGGTTGAAACTATAATTGCAACAGGTGACTTTCAAGATAATGCATACATACTAGATACAGGTCGAAATTATCGTGAAATCCAAGTCAATGGAATGATCCTCTCAGTAGACAAACCAAAAAGGGTTGACGTAAAATTGAATTGGGTATACGTTAACTATCAAGGAGTACTCCATGTGAATCGAGGCGATAAACTTAGTTTTTTCCCCGCATATATGCCCCACGAGCCGTTTACAGCACATGTGACTTTAACATATAAATAATACAGTAACTGAAGTGAACTACACTTAATGGTTCCTTGAGGTTTATTACTATGTACACAAAACACTGGTAAACAATAACAAATGTGGTACAGTTGCGGATGACCGTCGAGAAATTTAGCCTGGTCCTGATCCGGGTAGAGAGACGGCTTCTACTTCTCGCGAACTTCCGGTGGTCTTCTGTAGTTGAAGCTGGTTCCGCGGTCAGGCCGGAACTGGCGGTGGAGCGGCCGGCTACGCTTATATAGGCGGCCTGGCGCAGGAATTCCGTTGTGTGGTAGTACGGCGACCTCTGTAAGAAATAGTCCCACTTAGCTTCTAGATGATTCTATTTGTTTTCCTGGTTTGTTTTGATGTCTATGCGCCTGTTTGGAGTCGTATGTATCCCGGCGTGCAGGCGCGTTGTGTGTGAGGTCTGCCTGGCAGGGGCCTTTACTGGCAGACTGAACATACCTCCCTCCGGGGGGAGGAGGGGGGAAGCGATGTCTGCGACGTCTGCGAGGTCGTCTGCCGCGGCGCCCTGGAGCAGACTATGAAGGCTACCTCCAGGGAGTACGGAGCTGTTCCCCTGGCGATGCGTGCCGACCTGCGTCGTGGTGCAGGTTGTGGTGGAGGTACTTGTGGAGCTAACGGCATCGGTTCGTCGGCGTCGATGGCCGGGGGCTGTACGGGGGGCGCTGACGATGGTCCCCGCAGGTGGTCGAGAGGCTGCGGCTGAAAGGTGTCGGAGCGACCGACAGGTTGTGGCGTCGTTGGTGGCGCTGTAACTGTCCCTGAGCAACGGTTAGACGGCAGGAGTGGTGGAGGTGGCAGGGAAGGAGAGGAAGAAGTGGATGGCCGTGCCGTGGTGGAAGAGGACGGTGC
>CM061921.1:18480301-18495300 GCA_031002005.1 Vandiemenella viatica
TTCCCGAGCCGTGGCTGAAGCGAAAACTATATGGTTTTAGAACAATAATGTGCCTGCCTATGGTGTGTCTCTCGGTGAATCAACATGGGGCAACATGGTCGACGCCCTGCCAGCAGTGACCGGCGGCATCAACACCATGAAGCCCTGGAGTTATCAAGTTAGCAAGTACTACAACGAGTTTGTGAATACGTTATCAGTGAAAGTGATTCGTGACTACCCCCGTTGTTCTGTGAATGGCCTGGTAGATTTGCATTTTGATAGTGTACATGTCAATGAAGTGTCATACAGCCCCTGTCAACACTAGTCTATGAACGTTTAAAGTTAGAAATTAAAGCATATAAAAAACTGTTAGTGTATGATGATGTTAAGCGCAAAGTTAAACAAGATTTAAAAGGAACTGATGTATTTAATAACAGAATTGGTGGCGATGACGTATGCGGTAATAATTAGTGACACCGGCCATTTCCCAGTCCATTGTTCTACAATTGACTTTGTGCAACTAAAAATTTGATTTGTACTTGAATTTTGAATAAATAAAATCATTTTACCAGATTTTTCTTTTGTCATTTCACCTATCCTAATTAAATAATAAGATAGTATATATTTTTTTAAATCTTTTATTTCGCCCACCAATTGGCGATTAAAAATACATTTTCAATTGCACACATATTATTACAAAATATATGTAATTTACAAAGTTTTCTCAATTATTTTTCTTGAGTTATCGTAGTGGTGGACATCCTAAATCTTCTATGTTGTAGCATACTTTCTTCCTGATGATTTTCTGTAGCCATCTAGCCTTCTCCCGTCCTTTAACGTAAATGATTGAATCATCCTCATTGGTTATTGCATGTAGTATAGAGCACATCTTGCTGAAGGAAACGCCATCTGCGTTCCAAGGTATTCCATGATAATTGTGTGTTAGCCATTCTAACTGATGGTTCATTACCTCCACGCGATGGTGATGCTACTGAAATACAATGTGTAGCGATAATTTTGTCCGCGCGTACTATGCATAAAGCAACTTCTTTGAAAATAAACCCTCCATCCTTCTTCGTGAAGCCCTGTGCGTCCAGGAAGATGGTCGGCATGGTAATGGTTGACAAGACTCTCTGCTACTTGATTTTATGTCAGCTTACGCACGACACTTGTTAGAGGCGTATTCTACAACACGATCGTGCAAGATCAAGCAGTATGCAGCGGTGTAAGCAGGAAAATTCTCACTGCTATCAAACTCGACACGAATGTCTACAGGCCCCGTTTTAACAGACTCGTTTTGATGTGAACAGTCAATTACGGCGATAGGTGCAGTTTCTATAAATCTTCACGTTTTAGTAGCGGTAAAGGATGGTCTCGTTCGTAGTAAGACTGTTGGAATCTTGCATACATATCATACAACAACGTGGTTCGGTTTTTCTTAAAGTCCAAATTCATGTTCTCATATGGATACGCCACATCATTTAGGAACACTTGACATTGGCGAGATTGGTGCACTTAATTCCGCATTCCGTTTCCTGTTTGTTTGAAATCCCAGAACCACGAACCTAGGTTTCTCCAATTGTGTTGATGTTTTCAAAGACCAAATTTGAGTCTTGCTGATTGGAAGCAACGGGTACTCCAACAGATCCCAGCTTCTGAAATTAATGCGAAGTGGTTTCCCACTGTCTACAATCTTAAGCAGCGCTAGCTTTTCTCTTTCACCTATTTGCAAATGAGGCATCACCCATGCCAGTTTGCTGATGGTGAATTTACTTTCCTGAGGATTTGGATTGGCTTGTACATATGAATTTGTATCGTCCCTAGCTCGAATCAATATTAGTTCTTGTTTTACATTTGCAAGTATCTTTTTAAAGTCTTCGCAAAAACCCAAGAGCATACTCAGTATATATACATCAAAGTAGCCATTTCCAGGAGGCGTTGCTCCCATCCTGCATTGATCAACACGCCCATTTGTGGGGGGCTTGCAGAAATAAGCGTTTTCAATGTGCTTGTGATACCAACATTTCTATTTCGGTCAATTTCAGTTCCATTAAGTTCATATCGAATTTCCTCAAACAGAAAAGCGAATGCATTGGATGTGGTAATTGAATTTGTACTGCTCCTGATTGATGAATCTTCCTTCATATGCAAGTAGCTTTCGCATGGTAGTGTATATGTATCTTGGTTTTGAATCGGTATTCGGATTTCATCATTGTTATTAAATGTGGCTGGCGTATGCGGCTGGTGACTCAAATATTGTTTGCGCGTCACCGACTCGTCAAACTCCACACTGGAAGTTATGTCTAGCACATCATCCATGACTTTTAACTGTATAGCCTAACGACTGTAGGAAGAGCACGTTCTCAGGTGTTAATCGTTTCACTGTTGGTTCACGACTGACAGCTTTGTTGGGTGACGCTTCTTGTTATAACGAGCGCCCATTCTTTTTTATATGTAGTCTGAGAGTGATGGTTTCTCCTCTAAAATCCACTAAATTACCGTCTGATCGACAACTCTAACGTTGATATTACTGAGAGTTTTCACTGTGATGGGTAGATATATGACATTAGCGGGTACTTCCACAATCTTGTACCCTGGCGGGACTGTTGGAAAAAACTCGTGTAGTGTATGTCCCAGCTTATCGTTGACGTAATTTCCTGTACATATGCTGCATTCAATTCTTATGGCGTTAATTTTGAAGATCTGCACAGTGTAGTCTGATGTATGAAATCCAGGCTTTAACACACGTTTCGAAAATCCGAGCAGAGATCCAATTGAGTTTGGTTTAGAGAAGTCAATTTCCACAGGTGTTTCTATCTCACTTGAGCGAATTGTTGTTTGCTCTAATTACTAGCTTGTCGTTTTTAGTGTGTCGAACCAAATAATTAGCCAAATCGTCAATATCGTAAGATCCTGTGGGTATGACTATCACTTTATTCTTCGAGTAATGAAATTTACAATTTGATTCGTCTATATTTGGAATCGAATTGTAAGTCTGAAAGTCAACCAAACCGACTGTGTAATCACCTTGGCTCAAATCTATTGGTGGGAAGTAATCACAGCCCAAGACTGAACTGGTGCCTGACAAGCAGAGTGTTACAGACATGTGTTATCTTGTCCAAGGTTCGTTCAAGACTGATGTCATACATTTTCATACAGGAATTTTAAACACAAATGTCCACATACATGTGTGCCAAACTTCTGGTGTTGCTGCACATTGTATTGTATTCTGTTCCCTGCAAAGTATCGTTGTAACTCCAATGGAGGAGGTAAGTCACCGAAACTGTCAAAGTATTTAACTACACCATCTTTGTACTTGATGTAAGCAACCCAATGTGTTCCAGCACTTTAGCACTATCCAAGTTCACAATTCCACATTCACGTTCACGAATTTTTTTGGGTAATGTGTCACGCATGAAAACACCACGAAAATTGGGTATGCGCAAACGCTTTACATGCTTACGTATGTCATCGTCCGTCAGCGTGAACCGACTTTTTTTTTTAATCCAGACCCATCTTTCCGGTATGGCTTCAAATATAGACCTTTACCCCTCATGGCAAGTGTCTCCATCGTTTTGTTGTGTCGTTTCTCCTCAGTCAACTGCTTATTCGCCTCTTTCGCTGCTTTACAGCTTTGACGACATTAGCTACACCGCCTGCTAAAGCACCAGCAGCTGACAAGCCAGCAGATAAAGGTATTAATGGAAGAATACCACCCTTCTTATTTTTGTTCGGTTTCTTTTTCTTAACACCCCCGCCGTACTTTAACTTGGCACGCATGGCCCTATTATCCAAGAATGCCGCTGCACGTTCATCAAACTTTGCATCTTTTGCCTTCATTCTATCCGCAGCCCTCTCGACGAGTATCAGATCTGCTTCAGCTCTATCTGCCCCCTGTGCATAAGCAATGTCGTGTTCCCTGCAGGATGCCCTGCAGGCTGCATCTAGGGTTGATACCCTTCTGCCCAAGCGCCAACCGTTTTTCCAGTTTAGTACCAGGACCACAAAACTGGTATGTAGGTATATGCGCCTCAAAAGGCATTTTGTCGATGAGCTTGTTTAAAAAGCCACGGCCCTTCTACTCCTTCTTCCTCGTAGGAGGCATTGTTACCAACTAACATACTTTAGTTGTTCCGCACCTATATATAGCCGGAGCAACCACCTAACCTTGTCAATATGAGGTTTGTCAAACAGAGAGACACATTGTCCGTGAGTAATGTTGATGTTGCCGTCACCAATACTAGACGGAAGAAGAACGGACCTCTGTTCCCTGAGACAGTGAGAGCAATACTGTGTGGCCCATCAAATTGTGGGAAAACCAATCTTGTGCTCTCGCTGCTGGAACACCCCAATGGTCTTAGATTTGAAAATGTATACGTGTTTTCCAAGTCGTTGTACCAACCAAAGTATCAGTTATTAGGGAAAATATTAGAACCCATTAAAAAAATTCAGTATTTGACTTTTTTTTTTTTTTCTCTGTCGTCAGTCTTTAGACTGGTTTGATGCAATCCTCCATCATTTGACATTTAGTGATAATCAAAGTGTACATCCTCCAAGTGAAGCTCTACCTAATTCTGTGTTTGTGTTTGACGATGTTTCGTGTGAGAAGCAGAATAATATACGAGATTACTTTTGCATGGCAGGTACAGATCAGTCGATTCTTTTTACTTGTGTCAGACATATAGCCGTATACTGAAACAGTTGGTTAAAGACAATGCTAACTTGATCGTAATCTTTAAACAGGATGATATAAATCTAAAACACATTTACAACGATCACGTCAACACCGACATGACGTTTGTAGTGACCCTGAAAGCTGATTGATAAGAGCAGACAGGGTAACTTCCACTGGAGCCGTGGATAAGGGTCGACCATAGGAGATCGACCATAGTTCTGATATGAATATTCGTCATAGGTTCCTACTGCAACACCTGACACGTTATTATGCTCAGTACATTCAGATAATAACAGTGGAATGGCTGAGGAAGCTAGGATAAATTACGGTAAACGGCAATTACATATTTACATATTTATTTACATGAGCAATGACTGATGGCATATGTGAACATTTACATTGTCTAATTGGAGTTGTAACAAAAAAAAGCATTAGAGATACGGCCAAGGACGGGGCGAGCATGTAACTTATGGGCACCTCGCAGCCCAAACTAACTGGAATATTGATAAGAACTCTACAAGATTATGCCCATATGAATATGACCAAATGATTTACTCTTTAACTGTCCACACCCAACTATCACAGCAGAGCCCACCTTAGTAGTAGACGACAGCCATCTTCTTCTCTGCAACCGCCGCCCCGGCGGCGCCGGCGTAGACGCCTACGGCGTCGATGAGGTACGTTGAAAGACTTTCGTAGACAGACAGCCAGACCCCTGCTCCCAGGGTTTAAATAGATACTCCCCCTTCCTATCATCACTATGTGGAGAGGGCAATACTCCTCGCTAACCTGATGTATGAAGTCATAGTAACAGCTTGCAGTAAAGACAGCCGCTTGGCCACTGGCTTGCTGATATGCGTGCTACTTCCCAGGTCATAGCTCTATTGCTTAACTTTTCCATGCTCGCCCGCCCTGGATACTGACTAGAGAAATTAATTTGACGTATTTGGGCAAGTGATCGCCTAGATCACTACATGTCCCCCCCTTCGCCACGTCCGGAGTCTACGGAGGACGTGTTTTGTAAACGCAGTTTGCAAAATTAATTAAAACTAAATACAGGTTTTCCTTAAAACTAATTACAATTTCTTTTTCTTCGTGTTACTGAGGTGTTGGAGTGTTGTTAATACAATTAGAATGGTTTATCTGTGTTATTTTGCTTTGATTTCGACTGGATTGATTTGTGGTGGTGATGTCGACCTTGCCGACTCTTGTTTGGCGTGGCTCAGCGGATACAGGCGTCCCTGGAGCTGAGACTACACATGGCTGCCGGCAGCAGTTGACATGATTCGCGACGTCACGTCAGCTTGCTACGTTAAGGACAGCTCAGCGTCTTACTTGTTTCCATTCACCACTCCAGCCATATTACAGGTTACTAGAACACTCGTAAAATTTTGCATTAGTGGAACATCCTCTTAATTCTATACATACAATGATTCTTCACACTTTCGGTTGACACCTCCATATACAATCTTCAACATATTTTCACTAGAAAAATTTACATTTCCACTTGTGATTTAATACTATCTTATTATATCAGAGTTGACCGTGCGCTTTTTTAATTAACAATTTATTAATGACCATTTAGTCACACAACTCCATAATGACTTATATGAATGATTCTATTTCTACAATGTATTTTTTCCAACTAATTCTGAGTCATTAACATAGTCTCAGAACCCCTGTTTACACAGTAATTATGAAGATACTGTACACAACAACAATGATGACTTTTCATTTGATTTTTCACTGCTCCGTTATGATTTACGTCCATTTACTCTCTAACATTACTTTTCTACCATATGACTCGAGACCATATAATCACTCCAAACTAATTTAATATGATCTTATTTCCTTGATGCCAGTGACTGCTATTACGAAAATGCACCATGACTGGTTAGCTCATTAACTACACTTAATTTCTCTTATTAATACTTAATGGTTTATTTAACCTTCCCCAATATCCCATCGAGGAACTAAGATCACATTCTCCCCAAACATTTTAATACATTGAGTACTACAGTTATACACATAGCATGATTTCATCTCTTTTAACACAACTCTTAATTTATTCTGCAGGATTCACATTACTTCAATGATACACCAGTTAACACTTAGGAACTAACTTATTCTCATCATTTGCTGTACAGACTTACATATGCGTAGAATGCGCATCTAGTGTCTACTATAGAAAATACTTTTCATTTTACTCCTTTATTTTACTTTAATTCATAAAAGTTACGCCTTTTTCTCTACTCTCTACTTTAAATAATTTCCCTAAATTAAATTCCCTAATACACCTCTTAGGGTAGACTTCGCACCTACCTCCCCATAATCTCCCTAACACCATTCGCCTAGAGGTTTTCCCTTACCTCCCTCCTTTACCAGATACTGCATCCCTCTGCAATACCTTTATTTCACCCTCCATTTACTTGTGACGACCCCCAATCGTCTTTCGCCAGTTAACTAGTAACGTCCACTCTGTTACTATTACCTCCAGCTCCTCCATAATTCCAATGACGACCCCTTCGTCATCTCTCCCTAATTACCGACTACCCGCCAAATAATTCTACCCCGTTATATTTTATATAACTTACTTCCACTCTCTGTATAATATTGCTTCACTCCACCTACCTTTCATCTTTAAAACCATTCCTTCGTCAGCATAGGGACATTTAAGTCCACTGACACCATGCTACCATTGGCAACACCTAGTCACCGAATTCACTTACCTTTTCCTATTTCCTCACAGGCACCTTGGACATACACTTCCCGCGTTAAAGTGGATTCAAGTGTGTTGCACCAGGCATCCTCATTTTCACCCAATTCTCCTCAAATCTCGCCTCACCCGGCGACATCATGTAACCCCTTCAACTCTCGCCAGTTTTCGCCTCTCCCGGGCGACTCCCCTCTATTGCAATTTTCGCCACCCTGAGCGACTCTATTTAAACCCTCCAGGTTTATGTTTAACCCCGCAAACCACCGCTAATTTTTGGAAGGTATTTACCCGTCTTCCACCTTACATGGAGATCAATTTTTCTAGATCCCTCCTTATAATCTGTTATCTACTTCTTTAACACACAACCATTCTCTCGTTCCACCTCGTAGGAACAGCACTTATAGAATTTCTCATATAATTAATCATCGGCCCCAGTTCTTTCGGTTATGCATTATGATTACATTTGTGCCTCGTCTATAACTTATTTTAATTTATTTTACTGCCCTTTACTTGAATACTGCCATATTAACTCCCTTTAATTTATTTTACTGCCCTTTAGTTCCATACTACCATGATAAGCTCCCTTTAATTTACTGATAATCTCATTTAATATGGATGCGTTGTCCTCGCATTTCTTGATCTCTTAGAACATCGTACCACCTTATTTTCAAGATTCCTTTATAACATGTTATATTAAGTGATTTGATTCTTATATATTACAGTCTAAGACTTAATAATGACCAATTACCCATGTAACTCACGTACGATAATTTTTACAACAGCTGAACACTCTTAGAGCAATATTTTAGTTACCAACATGCGATTCTATTCGTTACTATAATTTATAATTCTTAATTCATCGTTCATTACGTTTCTGTACTTTCGTCTCTTGTGAATTTCTCTTTTTTTTTAAAAGCTCAAAGATTAACTTTCTCAATTGACGCTTTCATTTGTATTACATTACAATTGAAGTCTTTACCTAACCACCAATAAAATTTCATTAGTTTTACGATCACTCGTTCACTGTCTTATGATTAACTAACACTCTGGTTTTCATTTGAATTTTACCATTAAACATTCCGAATTTTATTCTCCCCGGAGGTGCTGTCTATTTTTGTTAATAAAGAAACTCTTATGTTATTACACCTTTCAAAGTCAGGTAGCCAAAATCACGCGTAACTGTTAGCATGTTTAATTTCCAATGGTCCTCCTATTTATGAAATCATCATTCTAACTCCCGATTACATAAACTTCTTTGTACACTTTCTTTTAATCATTAACATGAACTTGAAACATTTATAAAGATTTCCTTCCCAACGTTCTTCTTTAACTATTATAATCTTAATTAATAGGTACTCTTCAACTGCATATAATTACTGATAATTTCGTATACCCCTTTACTCAACTGCTAAATGGATTCACTAATCAAATAATATAATTACTCCGTCTTAACATATCACATTAGTTCGAGCGTTAATTGTACTTGTAAGTTATATTAGCGTGACACCTTGAAAATTTAATTCTATTTAACATCACTTCTCCCTCAGATGTTCATTCAGAATTACAGGATAATACATTTTCTCTTTCAAAACTTGTAATATAATTACATTTTTCTGGCAGGGCATTGACGCATCGAATTACTGGAGATTTCATAATATGCGCGTTCTTAATTGCAAAGCTTTGAACAATTTAACATTCTATTTCTTACTGGCAACAATTTTCACCAAAGTACTTGTCCACATTTATTTCTGCTTTTCAGATAGTAACACACTATGCACCTTCACTTCGGGATTTAATTAACAAAATTACCTTTATGATTATAGCATTTTCACGATTCGCTTTTACTAAATTTTCTTATAATCACATATTTATAACTTATAATTTGGTAGTTAAAGGTGGACTCTTGACATCAAATTCAACTTATTTACATAACTAATTTCATGAAATTACGCTTTAACTAGTAGCGTTACACATGTTTTAAAATTTAATACTGCTGCACTTTTCTTTGCGTTTTAAATTCTGAGGGCATCAACACTTTATTGATTTAAACAATAGGGCTTCCTTGAAGCATTGATACTTGGAGCTTGCGTTATTTTTTCCACCTACTGCTTGCGAACTTACTTGCGTCTTGTGGCCTGCTTAAGATTGCTGACCCAAACTGCTCGCTCGGTGATTTCCTGCTGTTGCAGCAATGTCTCGTGTCGACGACCCGCCTGCTGAATGCTGCGTTGTGGCTACCTCCAACTCCGCTCGGCCGCTTCCGTAATCGGACCATCTCCTCCTCCTACGACGTCTTCTGTGGGATACTGGATAGTGGATGTGGATTAACTATTGCCGTTTACTCTTCTATAACTATACCCAAGCCGTGTCGTTGTCTGACGCAGGGCTGGCCAAAGGACAGAAACCTGAACTGACGACATGAACCTACATAGGACGAAATATTCAGTGATCTTGCGAACCACTTGCACGCCCTCCGTGCAAGTGCACCCCACATCTGACACCATAATTTTAACCCCTTCTTGTAGTGACCCTGAAAGCTGATTGATAAGAGCAGACAGGGTAACTTCCACTGGAGCCGTGGATAAGGGTCGACCATAGGAGATCGACCATAGTTCTGATATGAATATTCGTCATAGGTTCCTACTGCAACACCTGACACGTTATTATGCTCAGTACATTCAGATAATAACAGTGGAATGGCTGAGGAAGCTAGGATAAATTACGGTAAACGGCAATTACATATTTACATATTTATTTACATGAGCAATGACTGATGGCATATGTGAACATTTACATTGTCTAATTGGAGTTGTAACAAAGCATTAGAGATACGGCCAAGGACGGGGCGAGCATGTAACTTATGGGCACCTCGCAGCCCAAACTAACTGGAATATTGATAAGAACTCTACAAGATTATGCCCATATGAATATGACCAAATGATTTACTCTTTAACTGTCCACACCCAACTATCACAGCAGAGCCCACCTTAGTAGTAGACGACAGCCATCTTCTTCTCTGCAGCGTCTCTCCGGCGTCGATGTGGTACGTTGAAAGACTTTCGTAGACAGACAGCCAGACCCCTGCTCCCAGGGTTTAAATAGATACTCCCCCTTCCTATCATCACTATGTGGAGAGGGCAATACTCCTCGCTAACCTGATGTATGAAGTCATAGTAACAGCTTGCAGTAAAGACAAGCGCTTGGCAACTGGCTTGCTGACATGCGTGCTACTTCCCAGGTCATAGCTCTATTGCTTAACTTTTTCATGCTCGCTCGCCCTGGATACCGACTTGATAAATTAATTTGAAGTATTTGGGCAAGTGATCGCCTAGATCACTACACGTTCAAGGAGTTTAAGAACCTATGTGGGTACTGCTGGAATGAGCGTAAACACGGATTTTTGGTTATTGACAAAGACTGCAACATGTACCATGGAAGATACCGCAACGGATTTGATTCATTTTTAATAAATAGCTGCGCACACTGTCTTCTGACATCATTACAACCATGGACAAGTTTGGGAGAACTTCAACGACACAGAATAAGAGAGTGTTTGTGTACCCACCACAGAACATACTTCTTACGAAGGAGGGTAATTTGGATTGCCAGGGTAAAGTACTCAAACGTGTGGCCAATCCCATCAAAGAGGACGATGCCGCCACCAAAGATATGTTGATAAATTTATCGAAGAATTGAAAATGGCAGAAGTGACTATGGTTATAACTATTGCAGTAACAGATATGCTTCAAGATCACGCATTCATACTAGAGACAGGTCTAAACTATTATGAAATCCTGTCAATGGTGTAATCTACTCAATAGTCAAACCGGGTATGGTTGATGTGAGACTGAATTGGAGTAAAGATGCAAGGTTACTCTATGTGAAGCGAGGTTGATAAACTTAGTTTTTTACCACAACTATAAATAATCACACTACAAGCCATTAACAGCAACTTTAACAATGAGATATAAAATATTACAGTGAACACCCACAAGCTTCATTTTATGAGTAAACATGAACCCAACAACAACTAAACGTGGTATCATAAAGGCACGCAATGCAATTCGAAGAAAGTTACTCGAGCTGAAGACGGGCCAGATTGACTTCCGAGAGATTCTACAAGGATTCATTAGACCATGTGACAGATACTATGGAAAGAGTTTTCTTACCTCAGCGACATATACAGCAGCAGTCCTCCTCTCTTGATCAAGGATATCTTGAAGTCACTTGTCGAAGTGATTAGAGATTATGATTCAGTGTATGGCGTTCGATGGAAGAATGATTCACTAATGATTGGAAACTCACCTGTTACTATTGATGAAATGTTAATTGTAATCGATGGTGATGAATATGAAAAAACTAGAGGATTAATGGAGTTGTTGTATTTGAAAAACCCAAAACAGTATACTGCCAAGGACTTGAAAAGCTACTTTGAAATATTAAACAACACGAGTGCCCACAGAGTAAAATTTAGTCCATCTGGTAAAATTCTGAACCTGCTACCAATATTTAAGTATAAAACTATAGTCTCTAAAATTGTCAGTCAGTCTGGTTCTGGTCTTCTTCCCATGAAGGAATATGTTTATTGGACGATCCGAATGAACTCGTTGAAAGACTGAAGTTACTTACCGCATCGACATCAGCAGGACATACGGCACACTCCAACGAAATTTATCAGTAGTTGAAGAACTTCGTGAAAGAGACATTATATTGTACGTAACATCAAGTTGTGGCAGAACTCCATCGACCAGCTAGAATAAATTTCCCAAGACGTCATGTAGTAATCAAAGGACTCGATGATCTGTGGCAAGCTGATATTGTGGAAATGATCCCATACTCTCGTAAAAATAGTTGCTACAAGTATAAACTGGTGGTGATTGATACTTATTCAAAGTATGCATGGGCAGTACCCCTCAAGAACAAGACAGCTAGTGTGGTTGCTGATGCTAAGAAGAGAATCCTAAGTGCAGGTCGTGTACCTAAAACTTCCAAACTGACAACGGAAAAAGAGTTTTACAATTCCAAGTTCAAGAATCTCATGACTAGCTATGGTATTAATCACTACTCAACATATACCCATCTTAAAGCATCAATTAGTTGAACGATTAAACAGAACTATTAAGAATGCAATGTGGCAAGAATTCAGCAGACGAGGTTCACATAGGGGGATTGAACTTCTTCCTCAGTTAATGTCAAATTATAACAACAAGTGGCATAGCACCATCAAAATGAAACCTTGTGATGTAAAGGACAACTCTTTACTTTCTACAGTGTACTTCCGTGTGAAGACTACCACACCAGCAAAATTCAAAGTTGGTGACCATGTTAGGATTAGTAGGTTTAAAGAAAAGTTTGACAAAGGCTATTTAGCCAAACTGGTCAACTGAAGTGTTTAACATCAGAAAAGTTAAATTATCAAATCCTGTAACTTATTTACTTAAAGATTATCAGGGTAAAGATATTGCAGGAGTATTTTACCAGCAAGAATTACAATTAACAAAACATACAAGTACATTTCTTGTTGAACGAGTAATAAGGAAAAGGAAGAATATGGCATTAGTGAAGTGGTTAGGTTTTGATAAATCACATAACACATGGATAAATGTAAAAGATTTATTTAAATTATGATTCTTCAATATACATCAGTACAACATATATATTTGTTTTTGTTTTTTCTCTCCTCACCATAGCTAAGAGACTATTTTTTTTTTACAATTTTTTTTGACAATATACTTTGAGTCAATTTTACAGTATATGAGTAATACTAAATACAGTGCACTGACAAAACCCCAGAGAAAATATGACACTATTTATAAGACATTAGACAGATGAACAATACTTCATCAATTGATATTTAAACGTCATGATCGACAGATGAACAAAATTTCATCAACTGCTATTTAAACGTCATGTTTGTCACATTACACAACTTCATCAATTGATATTTACATGTCATGATCAGCATTAGACAACTTCATCAATTGCTATTTACACATTAGACAACTTCATCAATTGCTATTTATCACGTCATGATAGACAGATGATCAAAACTACTATTTACTTCCACTGTAATATATATACATGGGATAAATGCTATATTTAATCTTCATTCACACATGTATTTACAAAATAGTTACGCACACTCTCATTCACTCTGGTACAGACTTGTGCCCCCAAGGTAGGGTTCCAATCCCGTCGGGGTAAATATAGCGATTATCATCCAATCTAGACAGACCCAGCTTGGATACTTCAACAGTAGTAATTCTATGTAGATTAGACTGAAATCTATGTTGTGTATGATACTTAGATGGAGCACCATGCAAACATTCTATATAATCTTCTATTGAAAGTTTTTTGGTGACGGTGCGTCCCAGAACCTTAGCCCGCCTTGAGGTCTGGTTGGATTCTAGTCGGAACGCGTACATTTTCGACCTAAGACCCGCGAATTCCACAATCAGAGAACCATTCGCCTCATCCTTCATAACCCCAACTACCTTTTCGTTATATGGTTCTATACCGAAACGATTGTTGGGTTTATAACCAGATGTGTCGAATTCCTCCCTGTTGCCTTTCATCACTTCATATGGATCACAGCCGTTCACCAAATAGATGAAACTGTCTGTGTCCATATAAAGTAATTTCGGGCGTATAAACTGCGGAATGGCGAATTCATAGTGAAATCGGTACATCCGCAGTTTAGACAGATCGAGAATGCACATCCCGACGTAGAGCGGCTTGTTGAAAAGTATCCGCACTTTCGCCATCTCCAGAGCCACAAAGTCTTTCTCGAAAATTGTCATACGCCTAAAGTGTGGTGAAGCCACATGCTTGCGGGCACCGCGGCGGCCCGGCCAACCTGTACACAATTTCACGTCGCGGTGTTTTCTAAGGTTCTCCATTGTTTTGCCGAAAATTGAATTGTTCATAAGTTTGAAAAACTCTCAAATTTTGATTTGGCTGGCTGACGAGAACGCGTGTTGAGAGAGATGTATTCTTTCAACCACGGTGACTGATAGAAAGAAATTACCCGGTGTACCGTGCCCAACTTCATCCCCAAGCCTACACATTGCTGGAGGACTCGGTAATGGAGAACATACCGAACCTTATCCTCCAGCGTTGTCATCAGCTTGGGGAAAGTAGATCCAGGGGCGGCTTTGTGGTCTGGACATGGTGGTAGGTCTGCTAGATTGTCGTGTATATCCTGGGGAATCGTCAAGTCTGCCTCTAAAACGAAACACCTAGGAGAGTCGGCTGCTACGCTCATGAAGTCTATGCTAGCAATCTGCTCGGCCGATAACCATCGAAACCCTCCAGAGGGTAGATACTCCGACATGGCCCAGCCGTACAGATTGTTTACATCAAAATACACGATGAAATTTTCAGGTGCGTCGTGGTTGTACTCCGCCATGTACCGGTTATTTGCCTTGGCGTACCTATGGACGCACTGACAAATACCACCATGAATTCCACGTACGAAAAAGAAAAGCATGTCGATATCAGTCAGAAGATCCAGATCGACACGCGTTCTCTTTAACATGGCCTGCCACGAAAGGCCTGGAGCTGTGAAATAGTGGGCGGGGTCCAGGGTGTACTTGTCCAAACATAAAGCCCTAAATTTTTCAAACAGAT
>CM061921.1:18496300-18539515 GCA_031002005.1 Vandiemenella viatica
CGTTTCAGGACGTTTCTGTTGTAATTGTGGATCACATTTCCCGTCTGGCAGCAGCGTAGGCGTCGTACAGTCTCTGGCAGGGTGAGTCGCGTGGTGGTTTTGTGCAGATGCTACCGCAAGGCGCTGATATTGGGAGGATCAGATAGCAAGCTCGTGACAAACGGTTACCCGTGTTGTAAAGGAACTAGTCCTCCCGGGACCTGTGGGGAACTCGCCGACAACCCTTCCACTCTTGCCGTCGGGAAATCGAATGCCGCTACCTCACCGAGCTTCTCCACTCTCTTGCTACATGCATAGCAAGCGACGCATTATTAGTTGTTTGTCCCTAATTTGCCTGGTCTGTATAACCGCCAAACACACACAACCACACGCATCCTGTAGAAATTATCTGGCACGGCTACAGTTAGTAGTTCTGAGACCCCCGGCTCTGCAAAATGTAAATAGCAAGCCGCAATATTCAACAATCACCCACTATGCTTGCGGTAAAAGATTTCGTGCTATCAACGTTCTTTGTATAATCACTTGTGGTGGAGGTCTAATACCACACAATATACCCAAATATAGCGCTATATTTAAAAGAAGTGGAAATTTATATTTAAACCGCTAACTGGGGGGGGGGGGGGTGTAGGGGGACTAAGGCGTTTCTGGCGAGAAACCGGGAAAACCCATGACGTCACGCGGAAGGCAGCCAATCAGCGTTGAGGTCGTGGGGGGGGACCTCCCTTGGCGGGCGTTCAAACATCAATTTAGTTCCTTTACCGGCCGCGAGATGGCAGCATCTCATTGGGACACTGGACCATTAGTTCCTTGACCGGCCGCCCAGATGGCAGCATCTCCCAAGGGATTAATTTCTTTGGACGCAGACATTCCACTTCCCCTGTAGAGCGGGGAATTCCGCCGCCTGAGGCGTGTTTACACAGGTGCGCTAGCCTGCAACTATTTCCTCAACCAAGGGATATTTCTGTTCTGGAATGCGCGCTCCATTAGCCATTGCGAAATAAGCGCCGTGCGGGGCTGGCGTGCCGTTAAGCAAGCTGTTTGCGCGCGCCATATTTGCGACATTCCACCGGTATAAATAGCTACTGCCACGTGGACCAGGCCTCATTTGTCTTTCAGTTGCTCGTTGCGCTTGGACCGTCGCTACACCATGGAACATTCTCAGTCTGCTTCAGGTACTGTTAACCGACTTTAAATAATAAATTATCATGTGTGTTTGTATACCAGTGATACTAAATATTTCTCTTTTTCCAGAACTGCCGGTGCTGTCCGCCGCAGATGTAGATAATTTCTTCACAAACTGTAAGTGAATTTACTTTTTTAATAGTTGTATTAATTTAAACTATTCAAACTAATTATTTTTCTTCTCTGTTTCAGATCTACCGGAGATATCAGCAGTATTTAGAGAAGATTTAGCGAGTGGTAAGTTTCTTGAATGAAATTAATATATTTTTGCAGTATATATTCCCATGTTACATACTATAATTTTTTTTCTATTTTAGAACCTCGAGTTATCTCAACTCCAGAGTTAATGGTGCGATACGCTTTTGCTGGAGGTATGTATTTGACTGTAATTAATTTTTATTTATTTCTCGTGCGTGTGATTGATACTACAATTTTTTTTTTTATGTTTTAGGTCCACCAGTGGATCCTGTCAGTGCCTCAGCTAGCGGTGGTGAGTATATGACTGAATTGTAATTTTATTTTCCCTCTTGTGTTTGTGTGTTTGATACTAATTTCTTTTCTGTTGTAGGTCTGCCAGTGATCTCCACTCCAGAGCTGATGACGTGCATCAACGGCAATGATTTTGCAAGTGGTAAGTAACTTAAATATTTCTTGCTGTAGATAATATTCTTGATTGATACTAAAAATTTTTTTTTCTATAACCACTAAATTTTTTCATTTTTTCTGTTATAGAACTACCAGTGGAGCCTGTGAGTACCTCAGCTAGCGGTGGTAAGTATCTGACTGAAAAGTAATTTTGTTTTCCCTCGTGTGTTTGATACTAATTATTTTTTCTGTTGTAGGTCTGCCAATGATCTCCACACCAGAGCTGATGGCATGCATCAACGAAAATGATTTTGCAAGTGGTAAGTAATTTAAATATTTCTTGCTGTAGATAATAAATTTTTTTTTTTTTTTTTTTGTAACCACTAATTTTTTTTTTTTTCTGTTGTACAACTACTAGTGGAACCTGTGAGTAACCTCAGCTAGCAGTGGTAAGTATATGACTGAAAAGTAATTTTGTTTTCCCTCGTGTGTTTGATACTAATTATTTTTTCTGTTGTAGGTCTGCCAATGATCTCCACACCAGAGATGATGGCATGCATCAACTAAAATGATTTTGCAAGTGGTAAGTGATTTTATATATTTCTTGCAATAGATATATTCTTGTTTGATACTAAAAAATTATTTTGTTACAGGTGTTAATGCATGGCATGCTTCCTCTGAGCTGGCGAGGTATTTTGCCAATTGTAAGTTAAAATTTTATTTTTTAACTGAATTACTTTAAACCTTTTGGCTGTGCAGTAAAAGTTGATTTTTTTCTACAGATTGTCCTGAACATGATAATACCAATCAGCCTGGGGAGATCTTTGTTGGTAAGTGTTTTAATAATTCTCTCTCTGCAGATTTTTTTTTTTTTTTTTTTTTTTTTTACTTGTCTGACTAAATTTATTTTGATCCAGTTTTTAATACCCAGCATGAACAATCAGTTTCTCTCTTTCCTTTTTCGTGTGTAACTAAATTTTATTTTGTTATAGGTCACCATGATTCCTTGGAGCCAGCGGGACCAATCAAAAAAAGGATGATGACCACAGATGAAGGACCATCGAAACGGATTAAAGTGACAGGTAAGGTATTTTTTTATTACTTTTTCTATTTTAGACTTTTAACCATGAATCTAAAAATTTACTGTTTTTATTGCAGATGGATATATGTCACCGCCGGACCTGGAAGCGTTGTGGGGCATTCCAACCATCGCAGACGTGCCGCAGCCAAGCACCAGCGCGTGGGCAGAACCTTCGGAGGACGAGCTGCTTTTTACTATTTCGCCAATTGAGGCACTCTTGGCGACTGATGAACCCTCCTCCCAGTGGCTGCCCAACACTCAAGCTACCGGGTCCGGTGTTAACGCGGGTGTGGAAAAAACAGGTAAGCCTGATGCTACGTGGCTAAAGCCAACTATCAGGGCAAGTGCTTACGGGAATAGGTTACTTCACATCACTGTTGTAAAATGCCAGGTGAGGTTGGATTGCCTTTTCCAAATTCAGAAGAACAATGTCACTAACGTTAGCCGTATTCTTTTTATGCCAAAGATGCCCGAGCTCACATTAGGCACTACCCTGGAAGAGTGGTATGAATTCTATGTGTTTCAAGATATCAAGAAGAGATTAAGTGAATTCCAGGAGAGGGATAGTGGCAAATGCCTCGATCTAATAAACTCCCTCGACATTCCATGTAGCTAAATTCGAACCGCTATATCGGGGCTCTTCATTTATAGCACTGCCGTCCGATATCCGAGCAAAGAAAGCAATTGTCAACGTTCAAAACAAAGATGATCGTTGTTTTTCTTTGGACGATCCTGGCATTTCGCGAAAAGGTGCAACAAGACGCGCAAATAGTTAGCAAGTATGTTAAAGTACGTTCCAAGTACGTTTTAGATTTTGCAGGCATAGAATTCCCTATAAAATTGTCAGACATTTCTAAATTTGAGAGGCAAAACCCTGAATATTCGATCAATGCCTACGGCTTGGAACCAAAAGGTAAAAAACATAGAGTTGTAGGCCCCCTCCATCTTGCTGCAGTCAAACGCGGTTTCCATATAAACATGTTGTTGATTACAGAGGGTGAAGACAAGTTTCACTACTGCTGGATCAAGAACTTGTCGCGGTTAGTCAGGTCATCAATATCGAACCATCAACATAAAACATACATTTGTGATAGATGTCTGCAGCATTTCTGGAGCAAAGATCCCTTGGAGTGCCATGAGGTTAGATTGCGCAAGGGTAGGCGCTGTTAGAGTAGACCTACCCGACGACGAAGACAAAACCTTAAAGTTTAAGGATTTTGTACACCAACAGCGTGTACCATTCGTCGTTTACGCGGACTTTGAATGTTTGTTGAAACCCATTTGATACGTGCAGACCCGACCCCAACGCCTCTCACTCCACATCAGTCCAGGAACACATCCCTTTTGCCTGCGGCATACCAGGTCGTTTGCGCATACGACCCTCAGCTGAACCGATTCGACTCATTCTCAGGTAAAAACCCTGAGACGTGGCTGGTGGAACAACTCGTGAAACTGGCCCATGACGTTGATGAAATTTACAAGGCGGTCACACCTCTTGTAATGTCGGCTGATGATGATGCAAAATTTACCAATGCCACGGTATGCCACATCTGTGGTGACGGCTTTGCACCGGGGGCCGTTAAGGTCCGCGAATCATTGCCACATCACAGGTGCATTCAGAGGGGCTGCACACAATAACTGTAATTTACAGTACAAGAATCAAAGGCACATACCCGTCTTTTTCCATAATTTGTCTGGGTATGATGCGCACTTCATTGTTAGGGCCTTAGCACACCTCGATGAAGATGGGATGGATGTCCTGCCCATCAACACTGAACGTTATATTTCGTTTTCTAAAAAGATTAAAGGTACAGTCAATCACTTTGCGGTTCCTGGACTCGTACCGTTTCATGCAGTCCTCGTTAGATAAGCTGGTTGGGACTCTTGCGGAGCGTGACATGTACATTACCAGTAAGCATTTCACGAACCCCGAGCAGTTCCAACTGGTTAAGCGAAAAAGGAGTCTTCCCTTACGAATACATGGATTCGTGGGATAAACTCAAAGAGGCCACGCTCCCTCCAAAGTCAAAATTTTATAGTTCGCTGTCAGAGTCTGATATTTCGGATGATGACTACGAACACGCGACACAAGTGTGGCGGGTTTTCCAGATCAAGAATTTAGAAGAATACGCAAGTCTGTACATGGGGACAGATGTACGGCTACTTGCGGATCTGTTTGAAAAATTTAGGGCTGTATGTTTGGACAAGTACACCCTGGACCCCGCCCACTATTTCACAGCTCCAGGCCTTTCGTGGCAGGCCATGTTAAAGAGAACGCGTGTCGAGCTGGATCTTCTGACATGATATCGACATGCTTCTCTTTTTCGAACGTGGAATTCGTGGTGGTATTTGTCAGTGCGTCCATAGGTACGCCAAGGCAAATAACCGGTACATGGCGGAGTACAACCACGACGCACCTGAAAATTTCATCATGTATTTTGATGTAAACAATCTGTACGGCTGGGCCATGTCGGAGTATCTACCCTCTGGAGGGTTTCGATGGTTATCGGCCGAGCAGATTGCTAGCATAGACTTCATGAGCGTAGCAGCCGACTCACCTAGGGGTTTCGTTTTAGAGGTAGACTTGACGATTCCCCAGGATATACACGACAATCTAGCAGACCTACCGCCATGTCCAGACCACAAAGCCGCCCCTGGATCTACTTTCCCCAAGCTGATGACTACGCTGGAGGATAAGGTTCGGTATGTTCTCCATTACCGAGTCCTCCAGCAATGTGTAGGCTTGGGGATGAAGTTGGGCACGGTACACCGGGTAATTTCTTTCAATCAGTCACCGTGGTTGAAAGAATACATCTCTCTCAACACGCGTTCTCGTCAGTCAGCCAAATCAGAATTTGAGAGAGACTTTTTCAAACTTATGAACAATTCAATTTTCGGCAAAACAATGGAGAACCTTAGAAAACACCGCGACGTGAAATTGTGTACAGGTTGGCCGGGCCGCCGCGGTGCCCGCAAGCATGTGGCTTCACCACACTTTAAGCGTATGACAATTTTCGAGAAAGACTTTGTGGCTCTGGAGATGGCGAAAGTGCGGATACTTTTCAACAAGCCGCTCTACGTCGGGATGTGCATTCTCGATCTGTCTAAACTGCGGATGTACCGATTTCACTATGAATTCGCCATTCCGCAGTTTATACGCCCGAAATTACTTTATATGGACACAGACAGTTTCATCTATTTGGTGAACGGCTGTGATCCATATGAAGTGATGAAACGCAGCAGGGAGGAATTCGACACATCTGGATATAAACCCAACAATCGTTTCGGTATAGAACCCTATAACGAAAAGGTAGTTGGGGTTATGAAGGATGAGGCGAATGGTTCCCTGATTGTAGAATTCGCGGGTCTTAGGTCGAAAATGTACGCGTTCCGACTAGAATCCAACCAGACCTCAAGGCGGGCTAAGGGTCTGGGACGCACCGTCACCAAAAAACTTTCAATAGAAGATTATATAGAATGTTTGCATGGTGCTCCATCTAAGTTTCATACCAACAACGATTTCAGTCTAATCTACATAGAATTACTACTGTTGAAGTATCCAAGCTGGGTCTGTCTAGATTGGATGATAAGCGCTATATTTACCCCGACGGGATTGGAACCCTACCTTGGGGGCACAAGTCTGTACCAGAGTGAATGAGAGTGTGTGTAACTATTTTGTAAATATATGTGTGAATGAAGATTAAATATAGCGTTTATCCCGTGTATATATATTACAGTGCACTGGAGGGTGGGATGTAAATAGTTGTATCGCTGAAGTTTTGATCATCTGTCTATCATGACGTGTAAATAGCAATTGATGAAGATTTGTTCATCTGTCTATCATGACGTGTAAATATCAATTGATGAAGTTGTCTAATGTGACAAACATGATGTGTAAATAGCTGTTGATGAAGTTGTCTAATGTCGATCATGACGTGTAAATAGCAAATTGATGAAGTGTTGTTCATCTGTCTAATGTCTTGTAAATAGTGTCATATTTTCTCTGGGGTTTTGTCAGTGCACTGTACTTAGTATTAGTCATATACTGTAAAATGATCTCTAAGCCTCTATATTGTAAAATTGACTCAAAGTCTCTATATTGTCAAAGAAAATTGTAAAAAAAATAGTCTCTTAGCTATGGTGAGGAGAGAAAAAAAACAACAAATATATGTTGTACTGATGTTTATTGAAGAATCATAATTTAAATAAATCTTTTACATTTATCCATGTGTTATGTGATTTATCAAAACCTAACCACTTCACTAATGCCATATTCTTCCTTTTCCTTATTACTCGTTCAACAAGAAATGTACTTGGATGTTTTGTTAATTGTAATTCTTGCTGGTAAAATGCTCCTGCAATATCTTTACCCTGATAATCTTTAAGTAAATAAGTTACAGGATTTGATAATTTCACTTTTCTGATGGTAAACACTTCAGTTGACCAGTTTGGCAGATAGCCTTTGTCAAACTTTCCTTTAAACCTACTAATCCTAACATGGTCACCAACTTTGAATTTTGCTGGTGTGGTAGTCTTCACACGGAAGTACACTGTTGAAAGTAAAGAGTTGTCCTTTACATCACAAGGTTTCATTTTGATGGTGCTGTGCCACTTGTTGTTATAATTTGACATTAACTGAGGAAGAAGTTCAATCCACCTATGTGAACCACGTCTGCTGAATTCTTGCCACATTGCATTCTTAATAGTTCTGTTTAATCGTTCAACTATTGATGCTTTAAGATGGGTATATGTTGAGTAGTGATTAATACCATAGCTAGTCATGAGATTCTTGAACTTGGAATTGTAAAACTCTTTTCCGTTGTCAGTTTGTAAGTTTTTAGGAACACGACCACCTCTTAGTATTCTCTTCATACATCAGCAACCACACTAGCTGTCTTGTTCTTGAGGGGTACTGCCCAAGCAAACTTTGAATAAGTATCAATCACCATCAGTATATACTTGTAGCCACTGTTTTTACGAGAGTATGGGATCATTTCTACAATATCAGCTTGCCACAGATCATCAAGTCCTTTGATTACTACATGACGTCTTGGGAAATTTCTTCTTGCTGGTCGATGGAGTTCAGCCACAACTTGATCCATGTTACAATATAATGTCTCTTTCACGAAGTTCTTCAACTACTGATAAAATTTCGTTGGAGTGTGCCGTATGTCCTGCTGATGTCGATGCGGTAAGTAACTTCAGTCTTTCAACGAGTTCATTCGGATCGTCCCAATACACATATTCCTTCATGGGAAGAAGACCAGAACCAGACTGACTGGCAATTTTAGAGACTATAGTTTTATACTTAATATTGGTAGCAGGTTTCAGAATTTTACCAGATGGACTAAATTTTACTCTGTGGGCACTCGTGTTGTTTAATATTTCAAAGTAGCTTTTCAAGTCCTTGGCAGTATACTGTTTTGGGTTTTTCAAAAACAACAACTCCATTAATCCTCTAGTTCTTTCATATTCATCACCATCGATTACAATCACATTTTCGTCAACAGGTAACAGGTGAGTTTCCAATCATTAGTGAATCATTCTTCCATCGAACGCCATACACTGAATCATAATCTCGATCACTTCGACCAAGTGACTTCAAGATATCTTTGATCAAGAGAGGAGACTGCTGCTGTATATGTCGCTGAGGTAAGAAAACTCTTTCCATAGTATCTGTCACAGGTCTTAATGAATCCAAGAAGAATTTGGAAAAGGCAATCCAAGCCTACCTGGCATTTTACAGCCGGTGTTGAAGGATTGTGAATAATCGCGGAAATTTGGACATTAAAAATGTCAAAACATGCTCTAATAAAATTACCAGGATCTTTAAAATTTTCAGTATTTACAACAGTGATGTGAAGTAACCTATTCCTGTAAGCACTTGCCCTGATAGTTGGTTTTAGCCGCGTAGCATCCGGCTTACCTGTTTTTTCCACACCCGCGTTAACACCGGACCCGGTAGCTTGAGTGTTGGGCAGCCACTGGGAGGAGGGTTCATCAGTCGCCCAGAGTGCCTCAATTGGCGAAATAGTAGCAACCAGCTCGTCCTCCAAAAGTTCTTCCCACGCGCTGGTGCTCGGCTGCGGCACTTCTGCGATGGTTGCAATGCCCCACAATGATTCGAGGTCCGGCGGTGACATATATCCATCTGCAATAAAAGCAGCAAATTTTTGAATTCATCGTTAAAAGTCTAAAATAAAAAAAGTAATAAAACATACCTTACCTGCCACTTTAATCCGTTTCGCTGGTCCTTCTTCTGTGGTCATCATCCTTTTTTTGATTGGTCCCGCTGGCTCCGAGGAATCATGGTGACCTATAACAAAATAAAATTTAGTTACACACAAAAAAGGAAAGAGAGAAAAACTGATTGTTAATGCTGGGCATTAACAACTGGATCAAAATAAATTTAGTCAGACAAGTAAAAAAAAAAAAAAAAAAATCTACAGAGAGAAAATTATTTAAACACTTATCAACAAAGATCTCCCCAGGCTGATTGGTATTATCATGTTCAGGACAATCTCTGGAAAAAAATCAACTTTTACTGCACAGCCAAAAGGTTTAAAATAATTCAGTTAAAAATAATTAAATTTTAACTTACAATTGGCAAAATACCTCGCCAGCTCAGAGGAAGCATGCCATGCATTAACACCTGTAACAAAATAATTTATTTAGTATCAAACAAGAATATATCTATTGCAAGAAATATATAAAATCACTTACCACTTGCAAAATCATTTTCGTTGATGCATGCCATCAGCTCTGGTGTGGAGATCATTGGCAGACCTACAACAGAAAAACATTATTAGTATCAAACACACGAGGGAAAAAAATTACTTTCAGTCAGATACTTACCACCGCTAGCTGAGGTACTCACAGGCTCCACTGGTAGTTCTATAACAGAAAAAATTTGAAAAAATTTAGTGGTTATAGAAAAAAAAATTTAGTATCAAACAAGAATATTATCTACAGCAAGAAATATTTAAATTACTTACCACTTGCAAAATCATTGCCGTTGATGCACGTCATCAGCTCTGGAGTGGAGATCACTGGCAGACCTACAACAGAAAAAGAAATTAGTATCAAACACACAAACACAAGAGGGAAAATAAAATTACAATTCAGTCATATACTCACCACCGCTAGCTGAGGCACTGACAGGATCCACTGGTGGACCTAAAACATAAAAAAAATTTGTAGTATCAATCACACGCACGAGAAATAAATAAAAATTAATTACAGTCAAATACATACCTCCAGCAAAAGCGTATCGCACCATTAACTCTGGAGTTGAGATAACTTGAGGTTCTAAAATAGAAAAAAAATTATAGTATGTAACATGGGAATATATACTGCACAAATACATTAATTTCATTCAAGAAACTTACCACTCGCTAAATCTTCTCTAAATACTGCTGATATCTCCGGTAGATCTGAAACAGAGAAGAAAAATAATTAGTTTGAATAGTTTAAATTAATACAACTATTAAAAAAGTAAATTCACTTACAGTTTGTGAAGAAATTATCTACATCTGCGGCGGACAGCACCCGCAGTTCTGGAAAAAAAGAAATATTTAGTATCACTGGTATACAAACACACATGATAATTTATTATTTAAAGTCGGTTAACAGTACCTGAAGCAGACAGAATGTTCCATGGTGTAGCGACGGTCCAAGCGCAACGAGCAACTGAAAGACAATGAGGCCTGGTCCACGTGGCAGTAGCTATTTATACCGGTGGAATGTCGCAAATATGGCGCGCGCAAACAGCTTGCTTAACGGCACGCCAGCCCCACACGGCGCTTATTTCGCAATGGCTAATGGAGCGCGCATTCCAGAACAGAAATATCCCTTGGTTGAGGAAATAGTTGCAGGCTAGCGCACCTGTGTAAACACGCCTCAGGCGGCGGAATTCCCCGCTCTACAGGGGAAGTGGAATGTCTGCGTCCAAAGAAATTAAGCCCTTGGGAGATGCTGCCATCTGGGCGGCCGGTCAAGGAACTAATGGTCCAGTGTCCCAATGAGATGCTGCCATCTCGCGGCCGGTAAAGGAACTAAATTGATGTTTGAACGCCCGCCAAGGGAGGTCCCCCCCACCACCTCAACGCTGATTGGCTGCCTTCCGCGTGACGTCATGGGTTTTCCTGGTTTCTGGCCAGAAACGCCTTAGTCCCCCTATTGGGGGAGTTAAGTCAAGTCTACGTCCTGGTCGTGCCCTCTGGGACCTTCCATATATCATATGGATGCTAACGGACCTCTGTGAAACTGAACCTCGCCCCTCAGTTGTTAAGTCGAACTAGTCCCAAGGTTGTGGTATCCAGCCCCTTCGGCGGGACGGTCGACCAGTTGGTGGAACCATCAGGATAGTCAACAGCTTCAACGTTGGATGAGGATTGTAAATCACAACGGTGAAGAAGGTGGAAGAACTATCCTTAATGTGGGGAGATACCAAAACCCAAGACGCGTCTGTTGAGGAATCCGCCGGCGGCTTGGTCAGCGACTGTTCACCCAGTGGGTGGAACTGACAATCCCTGGTTCTAACTTCCCAGTGGAAACACTGGACAAATATCTTAATCACAAGCCATGATGATTCGTGAGAGTAATGACAAAACTATCCCAGGTGGTAACCAATCCACCCGGTGACGGACGGCAATCTGGTATTCGGATTCTGGGGAACTCGAGCGATTACGAACACAGAGAAATTCGGAGTTCTCTGGTAGACTTCCATACAAAACCTCTACATACATTGGTACCATAAACATCAACAAACTATTTCAGCCTGGGAAACTGCACACTCTAGCATCAGAAATAGATCGGCAAAAAATCAAGATACTAGCGCTCCGGGAAACACGATTCACCGATGAAGATACAATAGACTACGGCAACTACCACATCTTTAAGAATATGAAAGGAAAACGAGTCACTAATGACGCCCCACTTCTGGGTATGGCCTTTATGTTACACAAAAGCATACCTGAAGAAATAACTAACGGTAGATTCCATCGAAGAAAATTTCCGCAACTATAACACCTGAGACTTTTATATTTCACAGGAACAATCCGAGGAAACACTCCTCAAAATTTATGCTTCAGGAAATCGGATGGAAAGCTCGCACTAACGAATCATGAACATTGTCGAGACTTGTCAAAATACTTTTTTGAACTTCTCAACTGCCCTGAACCCTCATCAAGATCCCCGAAGGAAACCCCCACCTATTCCTACCCGGAGTCCCCGCCACCATCACAAGAGGAAATTCACGGACATATTTTCAAACTGATAAGCAACAAAGCACTTGGAGAGGATGGTATCAATGCGGAACTACTGAAAAATCTTGCACCAAATTCACTTAAAAAACTCAAACAAATCATTACAGGAATCTGGCAGACAGAAAAATTACCTGAAGACTGGAAAAGGCCCTCATTCACCCACTACGCAAGAAGGAAGATAAAACGGACGTCAACAACTACCAAGGGCTCTTCCTTCTTCAAGTTACATACAAAATTCTTTCAGCCTGTCATCTCAAAAGAATGCAGGAGCAACTCGACCACAAAACTGGCGAATACCAAGCTGGCTTCCGCATCGGCCGGAGCTGTATAGAATAAATATTCAATTTAAAAGCTACACTAAAATATAAAGCACTCAGGAACAGCCCGGTCCTTTGCTCTTTTGTAAATTTCAAAAAGGCATATCATTCAATCGACCGGCAATCCCTCTTCAACATATTCGAAGATCAAGGGCTTGATCAAAAAACCCTAAACCTCATTAAACAAACATTCTCCGGCACAACCTTCAAAGTACATTCATGGGAGAAATATCGGATTCGTTTCAGATCAATACCGGCGTTCGACAGGGTGTCCCCGACACTCTTCAACCTTGTTCTGGATAAAGTCTTCCGAGAATGGGAGAAAGAAATAACAGACCCATACAACTCGGACGACGCAAGAATGATATTAAAATTTCCTGCCTAGTGTTAGGGGCCAAGCGGAATACCGGGGTGTGTATCGGCTTGTTCACCTAAACTGTAGCACTTTCAAAATACTGATAATGTCAAAGAAATGTTCAGAAACCGTGAATAACCTTTGGAAATTGCTAACTGCACTATAGAGACGGCCGTCACTCACCTAAATAGACCCTAGGCAAGAAGGCTACCAATTTAGAAATAAAAAATGTTAAAGTTCATGTCACGAAAGCAATGTATTTTTAAAAGTTCCACAAATTACCTGAATGGCAGTTATCTAAGGCATCAGACTAATCATCACACATAAGACTACAAGTAATGAAGCAGAACAGAACCGCCGAACCCCGAACAAAAATTCAATTTCTCATACTGACTGTCTACAAGAACGGCAAAGTTCAAATTTTTATAACGTGGCCTCCCATGGAGGAAGGAATAATATGGAGACGACGCAAGAGACCTTTACCACGCATGGGAGTGAAGCAGGCCGGCGGAGGAGTGGGGGGGCATGGCCGGAGTGGTGGGGGCTTAACCGCTTCCCAACAAACACGGGGAATATGTACAAACACCTCAAGGGGACTCTAGGATAAACGTGACGCCGCAATCTGGTGATGGATTATTATGTAACTCGATGAGACAAATAAAAAATGAAGAATAAAATTTTTTGATATCCTGCTTAGTTTTCGAGATATTCTGTCTCAAATGTGAAATGGTTTTGGTTGAAATTCAGAAGAAAAAATTATTCAAAGTCAAATTTTATGATGAATTTTTATTTAAAAAGACGAGACAAATAAAAAATAAAGAGTAAAATTTTTCGATATTTCACCTAGTTCTCGAGATATACTGTCTCAAAAGTGAGGTGTCTTGAGTTGAAAGGCAGAAGAAAAATTTCGCAAAAGTCAAATTTAATGATGGATTCTTATGTAACACGACGAAAAAACTCGATAATAAGGAATAAATGTTTTCGATATCTTGCTTAGTTTGGGGGATATACAACATCCAAATTGAGGGGTTTAGGTTTGGATGCAGGCTGGACCAAAAATTAATTCTGTCAAAGCCACAATGATTACATGGTTGACATGCAGAATGGATATTTCAGTTTTATTACTACCACTTGTGGTTAGTCTGAAATGTGTCCTAGACCAGAAAAAAAGTAAGAGGACCCACTCTAGGGATGAGCAACCCAGACATTTTGTAGGCTGGTACCAGAAATAAAATGTTTATTCAGTCACCTTAATGAACATTCTCTTGATCAAGATGTGTTGTCTAATTTCACAGCCCTACTTATTAGGACAATTGTAAAAAAATTATCTCTCAGTTAGATTTAGATACGGGGGGGGGGGGGGGGGGGACAATGTTGTACAAAAAAAAGAGACTAAATTAGAAACACATTCCCCAAATTGATTTTGTTCAAAGGCCAATAACTTCTTTATTTATGAAGCCCATTTTTATTTCTGCATGAACCTGTTTCGACATAAATAGATGAGAAAGATTTCAAAATCGGTAAAAATAGGTATAGACGTATTTACAAACAGAAACAAGTCTTATATGAAGCTTTAAAAATAACCCAAGTCAATGGCCTGAAATAGCTATTTAAAAAATTAATAAAACTCACAGCTTCTTACATAACAGTTAATTTCATCATCCATTGACAGTATAATCAGCAACGTGACGAAAGAAATCGTAATAGTAAATTCACTGAATCGCGAAGTAAAACACGCCCCTTTAAATCTCATTTTAAACACTCGTTAAAAAATAATGCTAGTCTATTATGTGCAAAATAGCAAGTTTGCTGATTTTCTACACTACACCAAGAAAAATTTGAGAACAAAGTCATCCCATTGAGAGCTATGACTAAATATTTATAGACGTGCTGCAAAGTTTGCGGTGTCTACCACTCACTTCAACAACGATAATTACAATTCAACTTACTTATGAAATGATATTCCAGGTTTTTTCCTGTCTGGCCTATTTCTGCAACCGTACGCAACACAAGCTGGCATTTTTAAACACTTATACACAATACTAAATGAAATAATCACTGCATCTACCACAATGTGAACACCTTAATTGTTGGGAAGCGCCATATGGTCGCTGCCGGTGCTGCCACCATGCGGGAGAGTTTAGTGCTTGCTTCACCGATTTAACGTCACTTCTCCTCCATATAATTCCTTCCTCCATGTGGCCTCCCTGACGCGTGCAATATTCACTTCCGGTTGCCAAGCCTTCCCATGAACCACCGCGCCAAAACGCGCCTAGCTTGGAAACGTCCGTTCACCTCAGAGAATTGGTAAAAACTGAACATGGCCACACCGGGATTCTCTTTTATCAAGATGGCATTTCACTACGGAAATCAACAGATGTACAAAAAACGTGTGTCACCGGAGAGCTTCCAGAAAATCACAATTTGTAGAGTGTCTTCTAAAAAGTGTTTTCTGTTCAGTAGGTTTTTGCTCTAAATGCCTCCAAATCGTTGTAAAACATTTATTTAGTTGGTGGAATAGCACAGTTAATTTGAGTTGGTTAGTCCAGTTTATAATTTTTTGTTTAAACTATTGCAAAAAATGTTCTTAACCAAATGCTGATTCCAATGAGGTAATTATCTTTCAGATCGGTTGAGTGGATCAAAAGTTATTAATTTTTCTAAAATCCGTGTATTTCCTTATTTACAACTTATTTCGCCAGGATATTGTTTTTAAAACATTTCTTTAATTTATTTAAGTGTTTTCCAAATATTTTTATTTACTGAAGTACCTATGTTTGAAGATTCAAAATTTCAATTTCTAAGTGGCCACATTTTCGTGTTAAATTGCGACTTTAAAATTACCTATATCTTTTATTTTACGACTGGGAACTATTTGAAACTTAGAAAATATTAGTTGAAATGTTATTTGATGGCATAAAAACTACTTTTTAAACTCGAAAATTACCTTGCTGTGTAGTAATCGTTTATTGAAATGCGCAAATGTGTGGTTTGTTTAAAAAACGTGTTTACTGCTTTAAACCTATCTGAAACTACAAATTATTAGCGAATTTTACTCTCCTTGGCATAATTACTATTACAAAAGTGCTTTACTGTGGCGAAAGGTGTGGAAAACTAGTGATATGGACACGTAACCAAACTTGCTTATTTACAATTTTGGATGGTTAAGGATTACGCTTATTTAGGTAAGTTTAAAGGCGATCTCTTATTAGAAACTGTTTAGTTATTGTCATTATTATCTGTTTGTTTACTTTTATGACTTTAATGTATTGTGTATTTGGTTTTAGGTTGCGGTACCGTGTATTAATGTTAACCCCATTTCTCGTTACTTTCTGAGTGATTATTAAAAGAATATAAAGAGTAAGGTAGCTTACACTAGCCTTCGCAGATGATTTAGCCATACTAGCAGATGACGAGACCACAACAATTAAACAGATAGAAACTCTCAAAGAATGCACTGAAAAAGTAGGCTTACAAATATCCTTTCAAAAAACCAAGTTCATCTGCTCAAAACTCCATACACAAAATCTTATCACAAAATATGGACAAATTGAGAGAGTCACATACTTCAAGTGTCTGGGAGAAATCATCGAACCCACAGGAGGAGATGAAATAGCACAGAAAGTTCGCATGTAAAAACGTTGGAGTGCCTACGGTAAAACCTACAATATATATAATTAAAAATGTTTGTACATATACACAAAAGTCAAATATTAAAACACAGTTATCAAACCTGAAACCCTAAAGCCAGCGAAACTTTAACACTGCAAAGGAAAGGTGATCTAGAAAGCATTCTGAGAGAAGAACACAAAATTATAAGAAAGATCCTTGGCCCAGAAAAAATAGATGGCGGTTACAGACTTAAATCTCGAAAAGAAACACTGTCAAACCTCACGGCAGACATCAGGAAAAGAAGATCAAGATTTTATAGACATATCCACCGACTCCCAGCAACAAGATTCATTCATAAAATTATGACGTACAAAGAACAGATAAAAACTATGCCCTGGGTCCAGCAGATAATAAAGACCTGGAAAAAGCCCACATAAACTCACCAGAAATCATAGACAGACAAACGTACAGACAAAAAAAAAAAAAATTAACAAATGGGTAGTACCGCCAGAGAATTAAGTCACTAAGAGACCGGCGACGAAGTATACTGAAGAAAGGAAGAGAATCCAGGGAGACAAAATGAGAGCTTCATGGTTACTCAGAAAACTGAATCGTTAAGGCTTTTCGTGATCCGACTGGGTCAAATCACAAATAATAATAATTATAAACCGCAAATCTGTGTACAAAACAGTTAAAGTTCCTTACAAAGCAGTGCATTTAATCTGAGATATATTTAACTGATAGAGCTTTTAATATCTGTATGACAATACAATTGCATGTAAGGTGTTAAAAATTTCTGTGTGCTTATGTCACCTAAAAAATAATCATTTTATTTTTAAATTTGTAACAATGTTACATTTGTAATGTTTTATTTTCTGTAAATTATTTTACCGTCATAAACAGTACACATTTGTGTAGAGTAAAATAAGGGAATGTGACCTGGCTGCGTAGATCACTTAAGTCTTAATCTACACTTTTAATAAATCTGTTTACGATAAGGTTTGAATGTCGAACCTTATCGTAAAACTGAAGCAAGAAATAGGAATAAAACAGTCATGCATCAAACTGTTAGGAAGCTATCTCTCCAACAGGAGATTCTTTGTCACCATCGATGGACAATGCTCCGCAATGCACCTCATCGAAACAGGAATTCCCCAGGTATCTCGCCTATCACTAAAACTATTAATCATTTATGCCAACAAAATAACAGTAACTCCACTAGTTCGAATGGCGTAATTCGCAGACGACACTAAGGTGTATACAACCGGACGACACCATGTAATCAACATTAACCGAGTCCAGAAGACAATAGATGAAATTGAAAAAGCAAGCTAAACAAAGTCCAAATAAATGCTACCAAATGTGCTGCCGTTTATTTTACATGGAAAAGACCAGAGTTTAATCGTCAACTTCAATTTATGGATCAGGCCATACCTCGGGTTACCAATTATCGGTACCTGGGGGTTACAATTGACACTAAGTTAAGATATCAGCAAGAGCAACACGTAATTAACAGAAGAAGAGGAAGATTTGGCCTATCGCAAAACTTGGGCCCGATAATGCTCTCCATCAGTCTGACAATGGAAACAAAGCTGCGAATATACAATGGTAATCCTCCCATACTTGTTATACGGATGCCAGGTGTGGGGACTGGTACCCAAATCCAACCTATGTCGCATACGACGACTGCAAAACAGATTTCTTCTACAAATCTTAAACGCCCCAAGATACACATCGGTAAAGGAACTACACAATTTGATTTCCATACCATATATTGCAGAAGAAATTATTATTAAATTGAAATCAAATCTGCATTCAAAAATATATTCACTACAATTAGAAGAAACAAGATTACAACAGATTGGAACATCCATTCCTCTAATAATACACAAGTTCAAAGTGCCTCTATCGATTATACAACAACCAATATGAAATCAACATAATTTTCCACAAGAAAAAAAAAGGTAATTAACAAAAATTAACTATAACCTTAAATGTTGAGGTTACATAAGTCCTCTATTACAGATGACAAACTTTTCCCTCAAAATGTGCAAATAAAATGTGTCCACAAATTACCTAACCTGAAACTACAGTGTAGAGCGGCCGAAGGCTGCGAAACCTAAGAAAGACAGAAGAGGCAGAAAAAAATAAAAAACAAAAAAAATAAAAAATAAAAAAATAAAAATAAAATTGTTACGGGGTCAAATCTGTACGTTAAGCATATTTTGAAAATTTTAGTTGGAGGACGGATTTCTAACAATATAGAACTTCAATTGTTAATTTTTTTTATTTTTGTCGGTCTGTCTGTCTGAATGTATCTTTCAAAGCGCATCACACTGAAACTACCAGATTTATTTGAATGAAACTTGGCATAATTTTAACGGTTTCTTTGGATTAACATTTAGAGTACTTTTTATCTGGAAAATGGTCATTCGGGACGACGAGAGTTCGAATTCCCGCATGGGCTTCCAGACTTGGGTTTTCCAAGATTTTCCCAAACGACACCAGGCGAATGTCGGGATGGTTTTTCTTAAAAGGCCATGACCAAATTCCATCCCGTTCCTTGCTCCCCGACCTTCACCATCTCCAATTACCTCGTCGTCAGCAAGGCATAAAGCCAGAAGCAAAAAAAGAAAAAAAATCCGAAAAACGATTGTAGTCAGTAATGCTATGCAAACCAAGTGAAGTGCGCAGAATAAAATGCGCGTGGCGTGGCGGGGAGTGAGCGAAGATAACTCGTAAATATATCTACTTAGTACCTGTTTTAATGTAGATACTCTGTCACATAATTTTGGTACTTACTCACTGTTAAGAGGAAAAGTATACAGAATTGCTTACTTATTTAATATGCCTTCTTCTAGATACAGATCTAATCTATCTCAGAACTCAAAAAAGTCTAAAGGCGGGTCTACACTAGGTCAATATTACGCAACTTTTGTTGCAACTAATGTTTTCACAATTTACAGAACAATTTTGTTGCATAAACTCGCAGTAAAGAAACTCGAACAGCAATGTTGCACGACGTTACATTTAGTTTTACCTCTATTCAATTTTCTTTTCACACTGTAGTTGTGTAAGCACAAGGTTACATTTAAAACTAGAGGAAGTGACTTTTTAATTACAAGGGCTTTTACAGTTTATTTCTTTTCGCCGCACAAATTTTTATATTTCCAAGTAGGTACGCAAAGAAAAATATCTGATGGAGAAGTTTTCGAAAGTACAAAATTCAAGAAATTACTTATTGCAAACTAACCTCCCAGAATATGACACTTTACCAGGACGTAATGAATAAGTGCCGAAAGTATTTTTAGGAAACGATGCCTTCTCTTTATCAATAAATTTAATGAAACTGTACTCTACAACAAAGAGGAAAGATTCTCCTAAAAGAATTATAGCAATGGTAAGTTCAGATAATATTTTTCGTTTTTGAAGTGAAAACCTCTATAGGCTCGTACGCTATGTTTCTACGAGGGTAAATCTTCGAGTTCATGACGTCAAGTCACCAGTATGACACCTGTTGCGCGTCTCACACACAGGCCACCTATCGCGCTTATGATATGCGCGTTGTACACTTTTCAAAAAATCTTTATACAAACACACAGTTTTTATGCGATTTTGATGGCACTTTGCAAACTATACTTTAAAACAAATAGAAAAACGCAGTTTACGATTGATTTATAGAAATCTAAACCTTCTCTTCCTTTCCACCCTCTCCTTAATTTCTGTCAACATTGTTCATTCAAACCCACAGTTTTTATCCGATTTTAATAGTAATCAGCACACGTATACTTCAAAACGAGGTGGTCTGATGCTTACATCCGAAAGTTTTCTCTCCGATCTAGGGTTCAAATCCCGTGGTGAACGGGGATTTTTAGGAGTTGTATTTGACTAGCTATATGAGCTACGACGGGACGTACCTTCGTTCTGATTCTACGTTAAACTGAAAGGAATTAGCCTTCATGCCTCTGACACAACAGCTTCTGGAAGATTAGGCAAACCGTCGGGTTGTGGACTAAATTAGATTTTTAGTTTTTGGAGTGAAAACTTCTTTAGGCACGCTGGGCGATTTTTGAATGGGTAAAATCTTACGAGTTCACATTATCGACATGCTAATGTTAATAGTATATCTGTTGCGGTTTGGTAGCTCAGTGGTTAAGGTGTCTGACTGGCGAACGAAAGGTCCCTTTTTAGAAACTCTTACTCGGCGGGTTCTTCGTGGCCCATTAGCCCGCCCTGCATAGCTTAATGTGTAATGTGAAGTATGGTTCCGTGGTTCGGCTTCCACGTTGAACTGTAGGTCACTTGTACCTGGTAGCACTACCTGGTTAGGTTAAGGCGGCTAATACGAGGGGAGGAAAGCGCAGCCAATAGAAACCCTGTCACAAGGTCATTACGTCTACATGGAATTAATATTATTATTATTTAGTATATCTTTAGCTATAAGTATGACGAGTTTTAAGTTTTCACTTCTGTCGACAGTCCCCAATGACTGACAATTGGTTTCTTTCTATGTCGTTGGTATTCTCAGGATTGTCTTACGCAACACAATTGGCAAAAATATCAACATCTTTGGCAGATGATTTTTTGAGACGTAATCAGGATCATGTTGTGTCTTTGAATCTCTGCCCGAGGACCATTCAACGCACAGTTCTGTTTATCGGTGGAATTTTATGGCAAGCTATGGTTTGACCGAATCCGCACCAAACTCAAAAAGTGAGCAGAGTAGCAATAGAAAATACTCCTCTGAGACCAGCCATAACTCTACTGGAATAGCGGGAACTTTATGAGGCAATCTACGCAGAACAGTGGAGAGTCTTTCATCATATTTGCGACAGCTCCACAAACAACTCGGAGGAAAGGTTCTTCCTGAATGTGCAAGGTGGTACCCAAAAAACTGATAGAAGATATCGAGGCACAAATATGCAATCAAGGCAAAATTGCTCTAGGTGTGGCATCGTCCGGGACAGCAGCCACATTGTTGACTGGTGGTAAAACTGCACTTGTCTATACAATTAGACATTACTAAAATATCGTTTTGTGTGTGTATAGATGCGAAATAGCGCGCGTTGTGTGAGATTGTAGTCTGATTGTATGGGACAAATGTACCATGGCAGTAGAGACTGTGAATAGGACGATATTCGGCAAAACGGAAGACCAGTGGGAGGCATCACAATGTTTTTTTGTGGTAACTTCAGGCAAACTGTCTGTACTGCCACGAGGCACAATGCCTGTCTCAAAGGCTCAAGTCTCTGACCATACATAAAGTGTGTTCACTTGCCAATCAATATACTGGCAAGTAGGTGCGTCATTCTTAAAGCACAAGAGTTCTAGGATTTGTTGCTCGAAATCGGTAACAATAAGTTTCAGAAAGGCGAAGAAAAAGTTATGCTTCCGCCTAGGTTACCTTCTTCTGAGAAACTAATTATATCAGTTAATGGTGACATAGCAAGAGCAAAAAATCTAGAGAACTCCACCTGCAAAGTTGTGTAGCAAGGCGATGCCACCTCTACACTATTCTTTACCTGTGCCCAGACTTCCGTAGCACATGTTAAATTTATAAGTCGGTGAGTCTACTATTCTATTACGAAATTTAAGTCCACAAAAATCATATTACGGAAGCGCACTTAAAGTGACCACTTTTCCGCGGAACCTGTCACAAGCGGAGATTTTGAAGGTATGCGCTGCTTGGGAACAAGTTTTTATTCCCCGAATACCACTTACACTAAATATTTTCCCGTCCCCTTCAAGGGTTTTCAGTTTGCCGCAAATGTCGGCTTTTCCATGACAACAAATAAAGCACAAGAAGAGATGCTGCGGACCGCGGGCGTGGACTTCACCACCAGCTGCTTCAGCTACGGCCAACTGCACGTCCTCCATCCAGAGTAAGCGATTCCACCAGTATGTTTCTATATGCTTCCACCTTACACCCTGAACAAAATTAAACTGGTACTGTCAGACTACAATTTAATCATATGAGCATCAAGTAATAAACTGTAAATATGGGTCGAGAATAAATACTAGGTGCTGCGATATTATGTAACAGGATATACATAAAGTATGCTCCCGACATGTAACAGGAAAATAACTGAAAATAAATACTAATTGTACATCAATAAAGAAGCCAATAAAATAGCAGCGTGAAAATGATTGTCTTATTCTCATGCAACAGACGGCGGATTCGATCTGTGTTCGAAGCAATACTTTTTTTTCTTTTGGCTGCTACCACTGTTTGTAATGTTAAAATTTATTTTTACAAAGAATCATCTGGATATAAATATATATTATAATCAAAGGTAGGGGTGATTTTCAAGAAATTTAATACAAATGGATCGTATTATCTTACTGAAAATACTGTAGGTACTGTACCCAGCGTGCCCACTTATAGGTAGGATGCGGATGAATCTACGTTTTTTACTTTCGTGAAACGGCTGTGGTAGTTTCGGTGAAACTTGGTAAACATGTTTCTCACTGGCCAATTAAAGTTTCTGTACTCGTAAATAAACTCCAAACGGAGCAACGCCGTCTAGTCTGCTAGTTTCGTAATAAAAATCTGTCTGAACATTATTTTATTTAAAAAAATCTAATTGCAATGTAAAATACAGATGATAGATATGCCGAAACTATAAATTTTCTAATTTTTGTCTATCTGTGAGCGCTTCCCGAAAAAACTGATGAACTAATTTAAACGAAATTTAGCTTAGTGGTAGCTTATGTTTTCAGTTAAAATGTAGGAAATGCGTACAACGATAAGGGGCCATCCATAAATTACGTCACACCTTGAAAGGGGGGAGGGGGTCAACAAAGTGTGACAAGGAGGGGGGGACTTGCCATAAACTTTGTGACATCACATGCATAATTTGTATCACTTTTTGGCTCGTGGCGGAAGATGAAGATGATGACACATCGAATGTTCCCAACACTATCGAAATCTAGAATGAAGTGACGGTTATGCCAATATAAACAGTATCTAGGAATGGGTTCAAAATCCATGGACACATGATAACTCAATTTTGTATCATTAATTCGATTTTTATGGTTTTTTTAAATATTTTCTTAACTGTTTGATTTATTGTTGATGTGATTTTTTAACTAGAAATACAAATATATCATTTTTGAAGTGCTGTTTTAATTTATAAATTTAAAATTGCAAAATATGTGACATCACAGCAGGGAAAGGGGGGGTCCCACAAATGTGACAACCTGTGACATGGGGGGAGGGAGGGGTCCAAAAATCATGAAATTCTTGTTACATAATTTGTGGATGGCCCCTAAGTGCTATATTTTCGGTAATGATGTGTTCGGCTTTGCACCATGTAGTAGAATAAGAAATATATTGGAAGATCAAAGTAATGCTCATTCCATCGGACGTATTCATATTATATTTTTCTTGTAAATGCAGAAATAACTTAAATTGTTGGCAATATAAATTAATTATTTTTGATCCAAATTTTCTGTTTTTTTTTTTTTAATTAGTTTATTTCTTGAATTCAGATTGAACAAACATTTCTTGGAACATTAAATAAACATTGTAAAAACAGAGCACAAACAACAATAATTTTATTTACTGTCTTTTTACAATTAATAGTATACTACTAGGTACCGTTCAAGCAGGTTAATACCAGTTTTTAAATTTCGTAGATGATTGTGATTATAGTGTGTACGTGTTTCATACTGATTTTGTATCTTTGGAAGCAGGGTTTTTATTTCTTACAACATTACTCGTAGAAAATGGAAATAGTCTGTCCCACAGCTCCATTCGATCTTGGTATAGCCCTTGTTTCAGTTCTAGTTCGGATCCAATATCCAAATACATGAGATTATCTGGAGTCATTGGAGACCACTGCACATTATTCAGAAGGGAAGAATTTGATGGTGTAGGATTCCTGAAACAGCGAGAACTTAATCACAAACTACGCAAAATTGTTTCATCGATATAATAGCCATCAAATTACATTTATCTGAGACTTTTGCTGTATATTCAGATTTACGTTATCATATAAATGCTGACTGGGTAGGAAAAAGCAGAGGAGCAACTTTAATTTTTCCTCTCTCTTGTACTTCCTTCTATCTTCTAATTAGGCAGTATGCAAATGTTTCAAACATGTTCGTGAGCATTCTTTGTGCTTATCACTAATTCGTAAGATTTTAAGGTTGGTAAGGAGTACCAGGGAAACTTCATTATTGTTCACATAGCCTCACTGTGAGCAATGTGTTTGCAGTTGTTATACCAGGTGAGTCTGCGGACAGATATTTATATACTATGATACAGAATACCTAATTGAATCGCGTAGTCACATTGTCTTTGGCATAGACGATCTGTTTGTACAATTTAAGCACACCGTCACCGCGTGTACAGGACTCGTCGTAGCGAAAATTTCGATTACGGGAAGGTGTGCGTAGAACGATATCAAATGGATAGATGGTATTACAGAACTTTTATTTTAGAGTACCTTATTTCCAGCTTGCTGACAACACATTGAAACATAAAGTAATTTATTATTAACGTATAGTTTAGGTAAAAAATTGTTGGTTTTTATTTCAATCGTGCACAATTCCAAAATTTGAGGTTTTAATTCGTTGGTATATTATCGAAGAAATGTCGGCTGGATAGAAAAAAGAAGATAAGCAGACAGTTTTTACCCTCTTTCTTGGATATACTCCTCACCTTCTTAATTTAGACAGTATACAAATATTTTAAACAAGTTTTTGCGCGTCATTGAGACTACCACTAATTCAGAAAATTTTATGGTTGCTGATAATACATCGCACATTGAAGTGATGTGATCAGAATGCTTTATTTGTATGTAAACAAACTATAATAAATCGATTCACAAAGTCAATCTGTTACAGGTTGAACGATTCGACATCATCGTCACCGCATATGTACGTCAAATCGTGGTAAACGTTTTGTCTTTTAGAAGGTTTGTACCAGGTAATAATTATACTGATACACTAGGGCTAGGCATTTGCCCGCTTCGCGCGCTTGTGCTTTGGTATATGTAAAAATTCTTTACCGGTTTTATTTTATTAACAAATACTAGCTGGTACCCACGACTTCGTTCGTGTTTGTAAAGAATTTGTATTGACAGCTACCGACATCTAACAACCGTAGTGCACAATGGGAGACTCGATGCTATTACCACACGCAAATGCCAGTCATCCGCGCTATGTAGTTCAGGCAGCAAAGTAAAATTTACGGACACACATATCTTTAGATTAAATACGAAAATTTCCTTGACTGGCTTGAAAGTGAAATATATGAAAACACACGTCTAGTTATATATATATACGATTAACTTATAGAGGCTGGAATGTCATTATTTCAGTTGCATATTAGTAGTTGTAGTGACCTAGTTCCGATTGCGAAGCAGTGATTGTTTTAATTGACATGTGACAGAAGCTGTGATTTCAGAACGGATACATTGGCGATGTTTGTGGTTAGTTTGAAATGCAGCCAAGAATTGTTTTTAATTTCCTTTGCTTTCAATGACGCCATGTTACTACTGTCATTGTTTCAGCAGCATGTAAGTAGTTCCAATGGATAAATATTATTAATGCGCATGTGACAAAAGCTATGATTCTCCAATGGAAACATTAGCCAAGTTTGTGGGTAGGTTGAAATGCAGCCTGGACCAGAATGGCTCCTGACACGTTGAAGTATAAGGCACGATGGATTTAAAGTATTCGATGTAGCATATGGTGTTAGGATTCTTGGTTACTTTTTAATTTCATTGTATTTGTATAAACTCTATAGCAAATGAAAAGTTTCAATTTTAATGAAAGTTACAACCACAAACAAACATTACGGAATTGGGTTATTAGTATTAGTAGTCAATAAAAAGAACAGATTATTCGGGGACTGCACCATTTTATCGACCTTCTAGAAACTAAACAACATTGCGATCCATAGCCCATAATTTTTCCCTAAAAATGATTTCATTTACTTGCTATGTCCCTTGCTACATATACGTATTCCTCATAATATATTCAATTTTTAAAAAATAATTCTTCATAGTCAGAACAAAAACTATTATTAAAATTACCATGTTGAAATTAGCATCTTCTTGCACTGAATGCTGTAAGTTTAGTGACACATGAAATTGACTTTTACACCTAGTAAGCAATTTACCATTTTACAAAGTTAGTTACATTATTTTCTAGATATGGAATGTCAACTGAACACCATCATTTACAAATTGATTGTGACTATCTAAAACAAATTTATGATTTAAAAGGCAAGAAAAATATGCTTATTACCAATGTTCGTACAATAATAACGTTTACCTGTTAACTTACCTGATTGACTTCTTAGACACAATATCAGTAAATCGCAAAATATGTATAAAAGCTCGTACCTACCGTATCGACTATTATTTTTATGTTCCCAAAGTTTTAAATTAAATTCAGATTGAAAATTTCCCCAACATGATCATTTTTAATAATATAATCTTCGCTCATTATTTTTTAAGGTATTCAAACTTCGTTTTGAAGCTTTTACATTTTGAATTCTTACCATAAAAAAAAAACTTTTTCTTACATTTCCTGTTAAAATAAACGTATCATCTGCTTTTGTTTTTACTTAATTTAATTCAATTGCGACGGAGCGCTCGTTCCGGTGGCAATTTCGCGTCACTTATTTACACCTCATTTCCTACTTTTTTTAAATAACAAACCTCACGGATTATTAAGGTCTCAGCCTTCCGCCGCATCCGACATTTCACCAGAAAATGGCGACAGTGTTTTGTTCGCTGAAATATCGTGTGTAAACATCTTGTTCATTCAGCTAGCTATCTAAGAACATTATTTTTTAATTGTTATTATCTTAAATACTTTAAATGTAAGATCCCCCCCCCCCCCATTTTAAGAATTTTAATTCTAAATTCTTTCCGTGTTTTCGATAAATTATTAATCACTTCCCTCGTTAATTTATTCTAATCCCTGACTCCTTTACTCTCAAAAGAAAATTTTCATACTCCCTTATGCAAGAAATTAGAATTACACACGAAAATTTAAATATGGTAGCCTCCCTTGTTTCAAATTAAACAAACTTATAGCTATTTCTATGTAATAATTCTTGTGATAAAGTTATAATGATAAACTAACACTACAACCATTACTTAAAATGAAACCAAAATATGAACAATAATCATTGCAAATTGCTTTATAATTTAAAATTTTTAATTAATTTATCCAACAAAACTCATCCAGTAATGAAATAAAATACAAATTGAGATTGCAGCCACTTCAATCCATGGCAGTAATCACATAAGAGAGAAATTATTCCATATCTTCAGAAGAATAAAAGCAAAATTACAATACTGATGAAGAACTTAATAAACTTAATATTCTTAAGGAAGAAAGTTAAATTATTTACTCTGGATGATATTAGTTTATAAATCAATACTACTTACTTTCGTAAATGATTTAGTATTAACAAGCGATTTTTAATTGCAACAGATATATATATATATATAACAAATTGCCACCATTCTTGAATTTTTATCTAAATCAGTTAGAATATTATTTATTTATACAGCTAAAACTTAAGAACTGACTCATATTTAACCAAAGAATAAAATTGTTATTCATTTTGAAAACCACAAGAATTTAGATCATCTGTGTATTCTCCCTACTTTTTGTTTAATAAGAACGGAGACTTTCATGGAGTATGGATGTTGTAGAAACTTCACGCGTGTACTTCCGGATTTTGTTGTGAACATTGCACAATTTAATTTTGGTCTATACAGTTTTTCCAACCGTTAAGTATACGAAAATACATTATTTCGAGTAAAATATACAATCATGGAACGGAACGCTCTTATGCGAGAATAATTTCCAAATGATTTTTTAGTGCTTAAAATAAATCTTAACAGAACGCACACTCTTCAGTCAATTATTTCTGAAGAGGGCTGAAGAAGTCAGTTACCTGTAACACAACATTATTTAAAATGAGTGCGACAATTTTTAAATATAAAGATAGTTATCTGCTATCTGCTCTTGTTCCCATCACCGATAGATTCATGAGAAGCAAATTGGAGGGAAGAGACAAACAGAGGGCCCTTGAATCAAATTAAAAATAAGCTGTTAATTTATTTATAAATCTAGATGTAGGCTGTGATGATAGTTATCACACTTTAAAAGGAAACTAAACATTAGTAGCTAGTGTTACGATCCTATTGCTTAAAACAATAGGCAATATATACCTGAACTTATAATAAAAAAAATTCTTTCAAAACACTGTATGTATTACTTTTTTTAAAAACAAGTTGGCAACTCTAATTCATAAACATTTCCTATTAACATATGTGTATACAGCTATCACAGATCTCTAATATTCGTGTTAGATGAAGGTGAATCTAATATAATACTAATTGAATAAACAAGAAAAGAACACTTCTTACCCCGTTTGTACAAAATTTGCCCACATTTTTGTCAGTCTTTCCAGTGTCTGAATCTCAGGATCAGAGGGTTGAAAAAAAGGAAATCCGAGGGCTGATATGTAAAACAAGTAGATCAGCTCGTCGTGATGAACTACCCCTGCAACAATACTTTGCTAATTAGTAAATTTCCTACATTTAAATTAGTTTAATGCTGCTGTAGCTATGGATTAGTCACAAAAATTATTATTTCAATTGCTACCAAAATAAATTCTTGTTCCTTGGGTGTTTGCTATTGTGTCTGCCCATATTTACATCGCCGTGAAGATTTCGCATCCTAAAGGATAGGCACTATCCCCCTGTTTTAATCTTTATAATAAGAACACTTTTATATTTCGATCTTCAAATAGATCTTATCTGTAGCCTTCAACTACTCGGAATTCTGATATTTTTTGCCTCTCCATGCTGATATCTAGTGCTAGGAAGAAAAAAGGATGAAACGTTTTTATAAACATCATGCGCGAAACTAGTGACTGATAAAGTTACACAGCGCTGAAATGGCTAACCATGTTTATTACCAGCAATCTTGATGTTAAATACATGCACCGTTGAAACTGTGGTAAAAGAAGCATACCTGAAAAGTTATTTTCTACTTTACAGAATGTATTAGTTAGTTACATACTATCATAAAATATTCTTGGAATTCGTTCAATATTTTTCAGTCTGTTAGAAGTACGCTTTCAGTATTGGATTATTTCAGCATTAGTGCTGTATGTGTTCAGATTGTCACTGACGCTTATCATAAACTACCAGTTTCACCCCTGTAATTCAGCTTAGTCACTGCAGACATTTCGCAATTAATAAACCTACCACAATATGTACAGAATTCCGAGCATCCCAAATATAGACAAGCTCCTCAGGCAATGTAGTGCCCGATCTCTAAGTCATGAATTTAAAAAAAAAAACGTATTTAATTCATCGGAGGTTAAAACTGACAACCAAATAGCAGCATGAAATTAATGCTGCGGAACTATAATATAAGTCAATCGGTTTAAACTTTTTAGTAAGATATGCATGATCATATTCAAGAATTTTAAATGAATAATTGACTAACGTGCTAGGGAGCAAATTATTTTTGTATTGATATAGTTTTTGTATTCTGTCTAAACAAAATAAATATGACATAGTGATATAATATCGGACTTACCATATGGGACTGTAGTGTTTGGATAGTAAACGAAACTATAACGTCCTTGATAAGAAAATCGATAGAAGTAAACTGGAGCTTCACTGATTCCTGATATTATTTTGGCCGCTCGATCTTCACCAAAACAAATAATCGAATCTGCATACAGCTGAGAATTATTCAAATTAGCGTTAACTTTATGACTTATATATTAATGAAAAATGTTTCATAATCAGAAAGTCCAAAAGTACGTACTTTACCAAGACCATCAAGTGATGCATTAGTTATCGGTTCTCCGTTTAAATAAAATGTTTTAAGCTCTTGGCTTATATATTTCGAATAGTTTGTGCCACGCTCATACATGAAAGATATGGGTGCGACATCGTCAAAATTTTCATACATATCAGTTGCCCAAGTAGAATTCTCAAGCACAGCTGCAAACAGAAGGTAAAAGTAAATTTAATGCTTTTAACAGGTAAAGTTGTCACAGTATTAACTAAATAATAATTTTTGTACTCACACAAGGCTTTCCAAGAAAATTCATCCTTTGTAAATCCGGTCATCAAAGGTACATGGCTAAAATTGCCGCTTAACAATTGAGGATATGGTTCTTGAATAAGATAACTTTCAGTGTTGTCAGCTTGACTGGTTTCAATAACAGGATAATATATGAGAATAGGATCATATCCCCATTCCTGAAAGGAGAGCGAGGTAGTTAATACTTCCAACAATTTTTTATCAAAGCGGCATGTCACCAATATAAAAACCCCAAAAGGAGATCTAATTTAAGCCTTTAATCAAGTACTAACCGCAAGTTCACCAATGGACTGAGCTATCTCTTCAGCTGGCTTTGCACGCATACAGTCAGCAATCTGTTGAGATGTCTCACTTGGGCAACCAATCAACCCAGCATGTTTCCTCGCCTTTGTACTTGGATCCCTGTCGATATCCCACCTAGTATCAATTGACCCACTCATTGATATCGCCCGATGAAACAAATCTGCAACAGAACCATTCTTAATAATGGTGACAAAATAAATAATTGAAGAAATAATGACCATAAGTTGTGAAACTGGAATGATTTAGCATATTTAGAGAATTTAGAACTTAATAAGTTACCAGTCAGATGTCACATTCTGTGAAAAATGTCCTTAAGATCATTTCATATTTCGATTGTAGTAAAAATACGATAGCTCACACGACGGTTTCTCAGCCACATATCATTGAATCACCATGCAAGATTATTAGAGCCTGTAGATACTTTGTAGATGGTTACATATACCCCCATAATATTAGTTGTAAATTTAACATCCACAAAGATTAAAAATTATTGTCAGTATTAGATTGAATGATAAATTTTCTTCAGAAACTTAGTTTAGTATCTCCGAACCAAAAATAAAACTTTAATCACAATAACTAGACAGCTTTCCTGATATTAGTCGAAATATGCAAACTTACCTTTTGTCATCGGAGATAACATGTGAAAAAACACGCTTGCTCCTCCAACGCTGTAACCACCAATGGTAATATTGGTAGGATTGCCGCCGAAAACAGCTATGTTTTCGTTTACCCAACGCAATGCAGCAACTTGATCTTTCATTGCATAATTTCCCCTTAAGACATCATCTCCTGTGCTCAAGAGTCCTGTAAACAAAAACCCAATAAGAATTGTTGATATTTTTTTACAGAATTGGTGTTGCTGTAATGAGCCTACAATCAAAATTTATTTTTTACTGGAGTGTACAAAATATAATCTCATATGAAATACTGCAAAAGTCTGAAGGTTTAAAAAAAAAAAAAAAAAGAATTGTGGTAGATGAACTGGTGGCGACCTTGCAACTACAGCAGTTAAAATTAATTGAGATGAACTTGAACAGTCACTATCAATGAGTTGAGATAAACTTGAAGCTGAACCAGTGAATGTTGACATGAATGATAAGAGGTCCTACCCTGGAAAGATGCAGTCCAAGATTGCGGTTTAGGAACAATCAGAAGCTGTCAAAACAGTTAAGCCGAGAACAAGCAGAAAGGACAGCCACTCTAAGGAACTAAGCAATGCTGCTGAAGAAACTGAGATGAACCGAAATGATAGAACCTTCTCTTCAAGTTCATCTGAAAATATAATTACTTCTTCAAGATGACTGTAAGACTTCACTCTACTAAATTATTATACAAATGTTCGCGTTCATATATATTTCTATATGTTTCCACAGAGAACAAGTATTTATTTATTTAAAAAAATATTGTAAGCTACACGATTTCTGTTATTATAAATCGAATTTAAGGAACTGTTGGCTTCTGATAATTTCCACTGAACAAATCAGAGATTGTTAGACTGAACGCTGGGTATGTTACAGGCCTAAATTTTAATATTTTGAAATCAGTTGAATTATGTACCTTACTCTTCCCTACTTAATTAATCTGAAAATTTTCTGAAATGAATCATTTTGGATTAATCATTATGAGTGATTTGGAAGCTTGAATTGAAATAATTCAATATTAGAAGCTTTATTTAATTTTGACATATGCTATTGATAAGCAAAGACAACATTTACGGCCGTTAAAATTAATCTTGAATTATTCCTTATTCATAAGGGAGCGTGCACAAACCACGTAGCTCCAGTTTGGCCTCATGTGAACCCCCCCTCCCCCCCACGTAGCCCTACGTAGCTTTTGCCTCAACCACCCCCCCCCCTCCCACGTAGCACGTAGCTTTTTCCCTTTTGATTCCAGAAGACATTTTTTACTGTTTTCTCTTGTCAGACGATTGTAAATTACATAAGGCGATAATTAACTGACGGAAAATAAATACTCGCATGCTGTTGATGTGTTCTGTTACTCATTTTAACTGTGAAAAATGTTATGAAAGGAAAGCTACGTGGCCTGGCTTGGAACCCCCCCTCCCCCCACGTAGCCCAGCGTAGCCTTCCAGCCAACCCCCCCCCCCCCTGGACCGAGCCACGTGGTTTGTGCACGCTCCCTAACCTACCATTAAACTATGGTCCTTACTCGAATGTGGGTTATTAATTTCGTCCAAACACACATAAAACAAAGCATGAAATCAGTTCAAAATACGAAATCTTATATATATATATAAAAATAGGCGTGTTTTTTCCTATATTTCACTTTTCAGACACCACTACCTAGCACAGATCACTGATGTTTGTGGGTGGAAGTAGCATTGAGTTTCCTGTCGTGCACAACGTTGGCCGAATGCCGATAGCTGTGGGGATGTGGGAGATATAATGATTAAAGTTGGTCAGTGCAGGGCGTTTTCATATTTCGACCAAAAATTCGTATCTCCGTATACTTCTCTTTCCTGCCACAACTACATAACATAGACCTTTGGTGTTTGTGTGTGGTAGTAGAATCGTCTTTCCTGTCATGCACTATGGTTGTTAGATGTCGGCAGCTATGGGGGTATGGGAGATATGGGGGTTGAAAGTGGTCGACCTGTGGCAATTTCATACTTCTGCCAAAGACAAAAGTGTCATGGTGTTTCACTTTTCAGCGAAAACTATAGATCACAGATAACTGGCGTTTGTGTGTAGTAGTAGCACAGAGTCACCTTTCGATCACAACAGCGGCCGAATTTCAGAAACTGTGAGTACTGTGGTAGATATGGTGGTTGTAAGTGGCCGACCAAGGATATTTTCGTATTTCGACTGTCTCCGCATATGTCACTTTTCTGCCACAACTACATAGCATAGAGCATTGGTGTTTGTGTTTGGTAGTATAATCGTATCTCATGTAGTGCACTATGGTTGTTAGATGTCGGTAGCTATGGGGATGTGGGAGAAATGGGGGTTGAAAGTGGTCGACCTGCGGCAATTTCATACTTCTGCCAAAGACAAAAGTGTCATGGTGTATCACTTTTCAGCGAAAACTATAGATCACAGATAACTGGCGTTTGTGTGTAGTAGTAGCACAGAGTCACCTTTCGATCACAACAGCGGCCGAATTTCAGAAACTGTGGTACTGTGGTAGATATGGTGGTTGCTAGTGGCCGACCAAGGATATTTTCGTATTTCGACTGTCTCCGCATATGTCACTTTTCTGCCACAACCACATAGCATAGAGCATTGGTGTTTGTGTTTGGTAGTAGAATCGTATCTCATGTAGTGCACTATGGTTGTTAGATGTCGGTAGCTATGGGGGTGTGGAAGATATGGGGGATGAAAATGGTCGACCTGCGGCAATTTCATATTTCTGCCAAAGACGCATGTGTCACGGTGTATCACTTTTAAGTGAAAACTATCAATCGCAGATCACTGGCGTTTGTGTGTGGTAGTAACACAGAGTCTCCCATCGATCACAACGTTGGCCGAAATTCGGTAACTGTGGGAGTATGTGAGATATGGTGTTTTAAACTTGTTCGATCATGAATATTTTCGGATTTCATCCAAAGACTTGTGTGTATCCGTAAATTTTACTCTGCTGCCGGAACTACATAGCGCAGAAGACTGGTATTTGTGTGTGGTAATAGTATCGAGTCTCCCATCGTGCACTATGGTGGTTAGATGTCTATAGCTGTCAATATGAATTCTTTACAATCACGAACGAAGTCGTGGGTACCAGCTAGTAAGTTATAAAATACGGTACAATAATTACAATAATCACGAAATCACTCTTGTTTACAAGTATATTTACACAAACACGCAGTTTAAAGTAATATTGTTCCGGCTTGCATTAAAGATAAACAAAAACATTAAGAATGAGCTGTGACGGGGATTTAATTTCAACATAGAGAAAACAATGATCCTTCGGACGTGTTTTTAAGTTCAGTTAATATTCACCTCATACTGAAGATATTAGTAATGAGTATTACCACTATCTGTCACAGCTGACGTTATTGTTCCTCGTTAGGCAGGTAAGCGGACCCTATTGAGATCCCTTAATCAGCCCCGGTCAACCAAAGTCCCACATACGCCTGAAGCTATGGTTACACTGCAAGCGAATTCGCGCGAACAATCCTTCGCCCGAAATGGCGCGAAATCGCGCTATTTCGCGCGAAGGAGAAGTGGTTAAAAAAGCGCATTCGCACGAACGTAGTGGCCGGAAGAAGTGGTCACGCGATTCAAAGCGGTTTTTAGAAGCTAAGTAAAATTTATCATATCATACTCGACTGGCGAAAATTTAAGAATATGGATATTGTGTCGCGTCTTGACCGCGCGAGTGTCGAACTTACCCACTGTGGGTCCGTCCTAGCATCTACTTACTGTCGGCTGAGGTACTTCTGGGTTCCAGTCGGCATCTGTAAGCTCCTGGCTAGGATAAAAATACATGCACAGACTTAATTGGCGTAAAATCAGGACGTAGGTACTCCTTGAAATGATATGAAGACTTGTGGCTACTTGATTTATTATTGAAAGTGGAGGTACGGTACAGTTACATGTAATTGATACATAAAATCGGTAGTTTCCGATATTGGAATGATGGACCATAGGATCCAAAACTAACGCAGAATGCGTTCCGAGCCAGCAGAGGGAGAATGATAGGAAAAATGCCTAAAATGGCCTAATTGGATGGTAACAGGTCTGCCCCACGAAATTTCACATCATGGACTGGGGCGAATCGTGTGCGCAAAGAGGCGCCCTCGATTCCGGAAGGTGGGGATAGCCTTCCTCTCATTGGCTGTTTGTCACGACGGACATGCGTGTGGTTCACGTGCTCATAGTGTGTAAGCCCCGTGTACCCACTTTTTATGTTCTTTCCGAAAAGTGTCTTTTAGTCCTTTCCATTTTGACTTTACTACTTCACCTGAAAATGAAGAAAGAACTATGATAGCTAGATCATATTATATTAAAAATATTATGCAGCATTTATGCAGTGACGGATCCACGGATTGTCCTAGCATGGGCAGAAACTTTTAAACTGCCGCCCCCTAAAAACATAAGTCTGCCGCAATGGACAGTAGAGCTAAGGAAACGTCCATAAACCACGTAGCCCGTTTTGGCCTCTTTTGAACCGCCCCCCCCCCCCCCCACACACACACACACTTAGCATGTAGCGTATTTTCCCTCTTCATTCCAGAAGATATTTTGTACTGTTTTCTCTTGTTAAACTATCGTAATTTACATACGGGCATAATATTAAATGACGGAAATATATATTTACATGCTTTTGAGTGTTATGTACCTCATTTTAACTGTGACATGACCATAGTATGAATGAAAAGCTATGTGGCCTGGCTCGGACCTCTCCCCTTCCCCCACGTAGCTTTCCAGCCAACCCCTCCCCCTCATAGATCGAGCTACTTGGTTTATGGACGGTCCCTAAAAGAGTTTGCCGACACATCAATATGCCATTTGTCACCCCCTTAAGTTGCCGCGCCGGTTTGCCCCCTTCCCCCAACCCTCCTGGATCCGGCACTGCATTTATGTATTAATTCTAATTAAAATTTTGAATTTGTTTCAGATTTCTGTCAACTGGGCTGGGATTTCGTTCCCTAGCCTATTCGTTTCGAATGTCACATGGTACGATAAGAAAAGTCGTATATGAAACATGTACGGCTATATGGAAGAAATTAAATCTACAACACTTGCCGCAGCCTACAAAGGAATCGCTATTTTTTGATCAGTGGCATTAAATGTCCAAAAGAATCAGGAACCATGTTTTATAATTATAAACAAACTTTTCAATAGTACTGCAGGCAGTAGCTGATGCAAATTATAAATTTATTTGCATTGATGTTGGTGGATACGAGAAACAAAGTGATGGCGTTACCTTTGCATCTTCAACTTTGTATCAACAGCTAGAAAGTGGAACATTGCTACCAGATGATAAACCACTTCCTAATTCTGATGTAGTTCTTCCGCACGTCTTGCTAGGTGATGATGCATATCCCTTAAAACCATATCTGATAAAACCCTTTTCGAAACCAAACCTATCACGCGAGGAAGAAATATTTAATTACAGACTATCACGTTGTCGGAGAACAGTAGAATGCTCCTTTGGAATTATGACAGCAAAGTGGAGACTACTGAACAAACCAATAGAATGCCATCCTGATAAGGTTGATTTGATAGTGAAATGCATTTGTTTATTGCATAATATTCTTATAGATCTGTAGATCAAATGTGTTACAATCTGAGCTGTCAAATTTTCAGAGGAAAAGTAATTCCAAAACGCGGGTGACTAATAGGTCTACCAATATGGCATATGATGTACGAGAAACTCTTAAAGTGTATTTCAATAGTGATGTTGGTACCATACCACAACAGTATAATATTTAATGTGAGTTGTATTAACACTTTACTATGCATTTAGACAATGTACTGCATGTAACATTAAACAGAAGTTTACATAAAAATCGTTAACTTACTTCCAACATTTAATTCAGCTGCTATTTCTTCCCATAACTTCCTTGTTTTATCACGGTTATGATATACTTTATGATTCTGATCCCACAATATTCTTCTTTCAAACACCTCACATATCATTTTTTCACAATCCATAATAATACGTAAAACAACTGAAATAACCAAAGGATGGATTCACGCGAAATAAAACATTTTCCAACTATACGGAATCTACAGCACTTGCCTCAGCCTACAATGGAATCGCTCCATTCGCGCGAAAAATACAAACTCGTTTGAACTTCTAGCGACAACAAGCGATTCGCTTGACCAATTCGCTTTTACTGTAACCGCCTGTCTTTGTTTGTATGTGTTTGTTTATAATAGCGATTTCGCGCGAAGGATTGTTGTTCGCGCGAATTCGCTGGCTGGCCGTCCAGTGGACGCGTATTCTCGCGAAAAATCTTCGCGCCAACACACGCGAATACGCGCGAAGAGTTCGCTCTAATCCAAACAAAGGTAATTTAATGTGACTCCGTCCACTGCTAGCGCTTGTGTCGCGCGAACATAAGCGAAGGCGACGAGATCCAAAATTATTTAGATTTGTTCGCGCGAACACACAGTTCGCGCGATGTATATAGACAAAATGATTGCTCTTGATCAAGAAGAGCCCCTTTGAGGGATCAAAAATTATCTCAATGCCACCAGAGGAATGTCAAAATGAAGATGTGAGTAGAAATGGGAACAGAAATAAATTTACCAGGTCATTAATTCTATTATTTATCTAAACAAAATGCAATAATACATATCTATTATTTTCACATAGTATGGGCTATCTCTTTTCTTGCTGTCATCAGTTGTTCTGCTGGTTTGAAGTGATAGGTATTTGAAGGTTAAATAGAATCTTCCTGGCAACAATTACAGAAACAATACAATCACATAAAAACAAAAATTACTTGAAATCGTCAGTAAACGTTTAAAGTGAAAGTAGAAAAAATAAACAAGATTCAGCAACATATTTAAAATCAAACGCTTTCAAACATTAAAAATCTTATTCATAACCAATATTCCTTGCACTATACTGTTTTTTATACAGCAGTCGTTCAGTTCATTCAAACCACTTTGATCCATTAAAACACAATGTTGATGGAATACTCATATGGATTTGCAATCAATCTTTTTGTTTTTCACTTAAGCAAAAATTCAATTAATTACGCGGATTAGTACCGAATAACCTTTGGTACGTATAGTATTTGTTATGGTTGTTATCGTTTCTAATAAAATTACAAAATTACTCAACATTATGCATAATATTACGAAACAAACCACCGTCAATTTATAACGATTATTTGCGGCGTAGTTCTTCATCTAGTTTAGCTTTGAAACATTTGATTGAGACGCCCGTGCCGCATCAAATTACTTTCTTTTTTCCCATTTTCAAATAATTATTTTTCTCTTCAGATGAAATTATTTTTAAGTTTAGAAGTATATTTTAAGATTAAAATGAAAGGGTTGAGGGATACCTTTAGAAGAGAGTTAAGAATATATTTGAAGAAAAATGGGGAAAAGTTTCAAAACAATGGCCCTATTTCAACCAAATGGAAAACTCCTTTCTTTTGACAAAAATATTACTCATCCACTCCTCTCTCCTTTTTGCAGTTCATCTTCTTGCTATAATTGTTGATTCCAATGTGTATAATTCCATCAACTGAGAGAAAGGCATTGTTACTGTTCTTTCTGGCACAAACGACAACAAAGAACTGGCGACAGAATCGCGCGAATCTGCTTTCATTGGACGGGGTGTCTTCGCGCCAACACAGTTCGCGCGAATATAGGCGTATTCGCGCGAACATTTTTCGCGAGAATACGCGTCCACTGGACGGCCAGCCTTGCAGTGTAACCATAGCCTTAGACTAGCCATGCTATACGCGTACTAGGGATGTAACGGATATCCGCATCCGTAAGTGCGGATCTTTCGCGTGAAATTCTACATCCGCTTTCGCAAAGGATATAGATGTAAATACTTTAACGCATGACAAATTAGGTAGAAAACCCTGTACTTCCAAAAGAAATTGAAAAGAACCTTGTTGAGTATTGTCTATTGATGGAAGAGAAGTTTTATGGTCTCACTCATAATGACGTATGGCGAATGGCTTACAGCTGGCAGTAAGAAATGGAATTCGCAATCCATTCAGTGACGTTATGACAAAGTTCGATCACTTCACGAATAGACGCAAGAGTAAGAATTCAGTACAAAACCTTGAAGGAACATCACTTTCTCGAACCACCGGCTTTAACCTAGAGAGTGGAGAGTGTCATGACCATTTTTGATCTTCTGAAAGCTGAATACACTAAACATTGTTATTATCCTGACAGGATCTTCAATATTGATGGGTCTGGTATTAGCGTAGTGCAAACAAAATTCCCACATGTAATAGGTGTGAAGGTAAGAAAACAGATAGGAGCCCTTACTGCTGCAGAGAGTGGTAGTCTGGTGACGATCATTGCGTACATGAGTGCAGCCGGCAACTGCGTGCCTCCGATGATGATTTTCCCACATACTAATTGGACTGGCAGACTGATGGAAGGTGCATCTCGTGGAGCTATTGGAAAGTGTCATTCTTAAGGTTGGGTGCAGTCCTATCTATTCACTAAATGGTTTATTCACTTCATTGAACAAACAAAACCTACAGCTGAATCCCCAGTCTTGCTCATATTGGACGGAAATTATTTTCATACTAGGAATACAAATGTCATAATTCTGGTATCCCGTCCTGACATTGCGGCATGCCCGGTAGGTGGCATGGAAATCAACCTAGTATAGACGGCGCTGGCATCAGGCCAACCAGCGCCACCGCAGCACAGTTTCCGACACGGCCAATCAGAGCCGACCCGGCACGGATATAAATAAGCCAGCGCAGCTCCACTCACTCACTCACTCCTACTCACGGGCTACAGCGGTTCGCATACTTGTGCATTGAGGTTAGACAGCTCTTGCTCGCGTATGCGAGCACTGTTTTGCTCCAGTGAAGATTACAGTGAGCTGCATCTTCTTCTTCTTTGGGGATATCCTTTACCCACCCTTTCCGAGCTAATAGGGTTTTACCGCCACACGGCCCACTCCTACGGGAGTGGAACCCCCTGGCGCAAGTTTATAGGGTTGTTTCCGGTTCGGGCAACCTTACGGTGACAACAACGGACCGGAACAACACTCCCTTTAGGCCTTACCTTAACAATGTCTGACTTGATTGGCACTTCTTGCGCTTCGGTCCCCGAAGTCTACAGCGACTCCCCACGCTCGCCCTCACCGGAGGAAGTGAACCTATCGTCGGCGTCTGACAACCTCATCAACTCTCCGCGCTCAACCTCTCCAGAAGAAAATGAGAACGAGACGGAAGTGACGAATAGTCAGAACCCGGACGTGAGGAAGGACACATCAAGTCCCAAACTGACGCCCCAGCCTCCCCATGGACGGGGTGAACCACGCGTAGCAAAGAGGCGTATATCGCCACTTGCCGCACAAACTACCAAACATCCCAAAAGGGACATACAGCCAGCGGGTGGCCCCACTGTTGAGGGCACGCCGACCACCATCAGTGTCTGCACTAAGCAGCTGGAGAGGAACGTTGCTAGCAAGGACAGGAAGACGCTGAAGAAGAGGAAGGAGGCGACTGACCGACTGACAGACACACCACCCACGCGGAAACCGGGATATTCTGCTGGTCGATCTGGGAAACAACCTCACCGGCAAGTTGACGAGGATGGCTTTGTGTTTCCCAGAAATACCAGCAAACCTCCACCAGCGCTGGACCCCTACATAGTTGAAACCAGTAACCAATTCCAACCACTAGTAGATATAAATTGTCTGTGCGCTGCCAAAAAGGGTATTATCTCTGGTTTCAAGTGCCCACTTGACTAGCCACTTGACATGTATCATCTCTGGTTCTATTGTTCTCTCCCACTTGACTAACCACTTGACATGAGGGCCACTTGACTTGAGGGCCACTTGACTAACCCCAGTTTCACCTCTATGTTCTCCCCCCTCCCACCTGTCAATCATGGCCACTTGACTAACCACTTGAAGGCCACTTGAGTGACCCAGGTGTGTCCCCACCTGTCAATCATGACCACTTGACTAACCACTTGACTCGAGGGCCACTTGACTAACCACTTGACATGAGGGCCACTTGACTAACCACTTGACTAACCTCAGTTACACCCCTATTGTCCTTGACCACGCACCCCTCTAGCCGCACCAGGTGTGACGCAGCCGTTGCCAGACCACTTGAGCGAGCAACTGGACTTTCGGACAGATGTCGACATGCCGCTCCTTTTTCGAACGAGGAATTCGCGGAGGTATTTACCAGTGCGTGCCGAGGCAAATAACAGGTACATGCCGAGTGCGTCCATTAACTACGTAAGTACATTTTGGCCGAGTACCGACCAAACCACTTGAGCGAGCCCAACCGCACCAGGTGTGTACTCTGCTGCTTTTGTCGTTCTGTGAGGTATGAGAATTCTGCGGTATGAACAGAGAAGTTCACCGGAATAGCATTGCCATGCTCGAAGCTTGTGGACTATGCGTTTCTACCGAGAGTGGTGGTGTAACGGTTAGCGTTCTCGCCTCGCATTCGGGGGACGCCGGTTCGAACCCCCGTCCGGGCATCCAGATTTGGGTTTTCCATGGTTTCCCAAATCACTCCAGGCAAATGCCAAGTGCTTCCTTCAAAAGACCATGGCCGAATTCCTTCCCATTCCTTGCTCCCATCCTTGCCCCGCATCCTTTCCCGTCTCTAAAGACCTCGCTGTTGAGAGACGTAAAGCAGTTAAAAAAAAAAACGCGTTTCTGCCGCTAGGCGTTTATGGCGCAACTCATTTGCAGTACAGTGCCGCGTGTGTTGCCGACCTGGCTTCTGTCAATCTGTTTCTGCCAGCGCTGTTTTGTTATTGTTTCGCTTTTTGATGATGTAAGTTTAAGTGAGTAACGTGCAGCTGAGAAACTTTGTTTCTAATGAGATAAAATGCTGCTGAAACTCGGTTCACTAGGCTTAAAAATAGTGACATGTTGGTTGATGACAAACCTCGTTCTGCACGTCCATCAAATGTACGAATCGACGAAATGTTGAAAAAAAAATTCCAGAGCTTTTGCTCTTTGACCGTCGACAGACAATTTATCAACTGTCAGAAATTAGGATTTAAACCAATGAGGTTTCTTTCTTAAGTTAGGAATTAATGTCTTTAAACATACGACGAACGAGAATATGGATGCTCAGACGGGATTCGAACCAGCGATCGTTGTTTGACGGCATTCAATGGACGGGAATAAGCAATATACTTTATATTGAGCGCTTAATAAAATGCGATTTAAACCAATGAGGTTTCTTTCTTAAGTTAGGAATTAATGTCTTTAAACATACGACGAAAATACATTTCTGAAAGCTCATTTAACGTAATATTAAGCACGTCATTTCTACCCCAATCACACTAAGTACGATGATAAAATTTATACAGCGTTGATTGTAAAAAACTGAGCTTTCTATTTATCCTAAAAATACTTTTTAAAAAACTTCTATTTCTGATAGTTGATTACAAATTTCGTTCGCTGAGCCAGAGGTTGGTGCCCCTAAAGAGGGGTCGAGTCTAACACAATGCTTCCCTTTTGTGATCGCCACTCGAACGCAACAGCTGCTCAGCCTACAACTCAACTTCATTTCGCGTAATATTAAGCTTTTAATTTCTACTCTTGATATAACGCGATAAAAAAAATTTTTATATCGTGATAATTCTATGAAAATAACCTTTCCAATTAAACTATAATATTTTTTAAAAAACTTGTACTTCCGATAGCTGATCTTAAATTTGGGCTTCTGAGCCACGCTTTGTATTGCTGTGGGGGGTGAGGTTTCTATAGCGTATGTGGCGTTACTGCTGGACGTTTTAAATTTCCAAAAAAAAC
>CM061921.1:18540515-18557890 GCA_031002005.1 Vandiemenella viatica
TGTTCGCGCGAACACACAGTTCGCGCGATGTATATAGACAAAATGATTGCTCTTGTTCAAGAAGAGCCCCTTTGAGGGATCAAAAATTATCTCAATACCACCAGAGGAATGTCAAAATGAAGATGTGAGTAGAAATGGGAACAGAAATAAATTTACCAGGTAATTAATTCTATTATTTATCTAAACAAAATGCAATAATACATATCTATTATTTTCACATAGTATGGGCTTTCTTTTTCCTTGCTGTCATCAGTTGTTCTGCTGGTTTGAAGTGATAGGTATTTGAAGGTTAAATAGAATCTTCCTGGCAACAATTACAGAAACAATACAATCACATAAAAACAAAAATTACTTGAAATCGTCAGTAAACGTTTAAAGTGAAAGTAGAAAAAATAAACAAGATTCAGCAACATATTTAAAATCAAACGCTTTCAAACATTAAAAATCTCATTCATAACCAATATTCCTTGCACTATACTGTTTTTTATACAGCAGTCATTCAGTTCATTCAAACCACTTTCATCCATTAAAACACAATGTTGATGGAATACTCATATGGATTTGCAATCAATCTTTTTGTTTTTCACTTAAGCAAAAATTCAATTAATTACGCGGATTAGTACCGAATAACCTTTGGTACGTATAGTATTTGTTATGGTTGTTATCATTTCTAATAAAATTACAAAATTACTCAACATTATGCATAATATTACGAAACAAACCACCGTCAATTTATAACGATTATTTGCGGCGTAGTTCTTCATCTAGTTTAGCTTTGAAACATTTGGTTGAGACGCCCGTGCCACATCAAATTACTTTCTTTTTTCCCATTTTCAAATAATTATTTTTCTCTTCAGATGAAATTATTTTTAAGTTTAGAAGTATATTTTAAGATTAAAATGAAAGGGTTGAGGGATACCTTTAGAAGAGAGTTAAGAATATATTTGAAGAAAAATGGGGAAAAGTTTCAAAACAATGGCCCTATTTCAACCAAATGGAAAACTCCTTTCTTTTGACAAAAATATTACTCATCCACTCCTCTCTCCTTTTTGCAGTTCATCTTCTTGCTATAATTGTTGATTCCAATGTGTATAATTCCATCAACTGAGAGAAAGGCATTGCTACTGTTCTTTCTGGCACAAACGACAACAGAGAACTGGCGACAGAATCGCGCGAATCTGCTTTCAACACAGTTCGCGCGAATATAGGCGTATTCGCGCGAACATTTTTCGCGAGAATACGCGTCCACTGGACGGCCAGCCTTGCAGTGTAACCACCGCCTTAGACTAGCCATGCTATACGCGTACTAGGGATGTAACGGATATCCGCATCCGTAAGTGCGGAACTTTCGCGTGAAATTCTACATCCGCTTTCGCAAAGGATATAGATGTAAATACTTTAACGCATGACAAATTAGGTATAAAACCCTGTACTTCCAAAAGAAATTGAAAAGAACCTTGTTGAGTATTGTCTATTGATGGAAAAGAAGTTTTATGGTCTCACTCATAATGACGTATGGCGAATGACTTACAGCTGGCAGTAAGAAATGGAATTCGCAATCCATTCAGTGACGTTATGACAAGGTTCGATCACTTCACGAATAGACGCAAGAGTAAGAATTCAGTACAAAACCTTGAAGGAACATCACTTTCTCGAACCACCGGCTTTAACCGAGAGAGTGGAGAGTGTCATGACCATTTTTGATCTACTGAAAGCTGAATACAACTAAACATTGTTATTATCCTGACAGGATCTTCAATATTGATGGGTCTGGTATTAGCGTAGTGCAAACAAAATTCACACATGTAATTGGTGTGAAGGTAAGAAAACAGATAAGAGCCCTTACTGCTGCAGAGAGTGGTAGTCTGGTGACGATCATTGCGTACATGAGTGCAGCCGGCAACTGCGTGCCTCCGATGATGATTTTCCCACATACTAATTGGACTGACAGACTGATGGAAGGTGCATCTCGTGGAGCTATTGGAAAGTGTCATTCTTAAGGTTGGGTGCAGTCCTATCTATTCACTAAATGGTTTATTCACTTCATTGAACAAACAAAACCTACAGATGAATCCCCAGTCTTGCTCATATTGGACGGAAATTATTTTCATACTAGGAATACAAATGTCATAATTCTGGTATCCCGTCCTGACATTGCGGCATGCCCGGTAGGTGGCATGGAAATCGACCTAGTATAGGACGACGCTGGCATCAGGCCAACTAGCGCCACCGCAGCACAGTTTCCGACACGGCCAATCAGAGCCGACCCGGCACGGATATAAATAAGCCAGCGCAGCTCCATTCATCCAGTTCGGTGTTCGCTGCGCTTCCGGTCGCGTCTCCGTCAAACTGTGATCATCTCTTGGACTCTCCACAGTGTTCGTCTCGGCTACGTCTACGGTACTCTCTATTGGACTCAGTGAATCGCTTCTCGGACTCTGACTGTGCTTGTTCTCGGTGACGTTCGGTACTCTCTCTTCGGACTCTGTGAACCTCACGTCGGATACAACCAGTGCGCGTCTTTGGATTACGTTCGGCCTGCTCCTTGGACTTGTTCGGTTATTCGTGACCATCTCCTGGGGAACGCCCCTCCGCCGTTCAACGTCGGCCGCCGTACGGATATAGCAATTGGCGGACGAGGAAAAAGGTTATCAGCTGACATCATGGACACCGTGACTCCTATTCTGGAGCAACAACAACAGCAGACAGCGCTGCTACAGCAAACGCTCCAAGTAATACTCGAGAAACTGTTAGCACAGGAGACCAAGTCAGTCCAGGCTTCGGAAAATTCACACATCCGGCCTCCAGCGTTTCCACCATTTAATGACGCCAAGTAAGACTGGGACACATATTTGCATCAGCTCAAACAGCATTTCTCGGCATTCCGGGTGACGGATGATGCCTTACAGCGCTCGCTGTTTCTGTCGTGGGCATCACCCGACACGTTCTTCCTCCTGCGGAAGCTAGCCCCATTATCAGATCCGGTCGCCCTCACATTCAACGAAATGTGCACTCTGCTAACAAGCTACTACTCTCAAAGATACCACGTGGTGGCCTCCCGCCTTGAGTTTCATCAGTATCACAAACAACCGGGACAATCATACCGGTCATGGGTGATTGATCTCCAAGGTCTTAGCCGCAAATGCGACTTCACTTGCTCAAACGCAAAGTGCAGGGCTTCATATGCAGACTCCCTGATCCGCGACGTCATAGTGCAGCTAGCTCCAGACCCAGAGGTGCGCACAGCGGCACTGAAGCTGGACAACCCATCACTCGAGGACATTCTACGCATCGCGAACTCGCATGAAATTGCGCAAGCAGCGAACGAGCGCCTCATGGCTCGCCCACAAGTAGCGGCGGTCAAAACATCACAACACAACTCCCGCGCACAAGGCAAAACCCATGGCGCGCGCCAGACACCAACAAAGCAGGACGCCATCGCTGTCCGACGTATCTATGACGTCCGAACCCCACCCCGCCGACGATTCCAGAGGCCCCTGCCGTCTTGCCCACAGTGCTTCACTTCGCACTCACGGGCAGATTGCCCCGACCGTTGGGAACATTGCACACGCTGCGGTAAAGAGGGACACTTGCGGTCAGTCTGCCGAAACCGGGCACCTCGCCCCAGCCCGACAGCCCGCATGCAGCAAGAAACAGTCAACACACTGCAGACCGCAGCTCATACTGGCGATCCACTCTCATAGAAACTATTCTTAACCCTGAGAGTCGCCAACCAGGACATCCGTTTTCAAGTGGACACGGGGGAAACCGTCTCGCTGATAAACCAAGCCACCTACGCTCAACTAGGCTCACCACCGTTGTCTCCACATTCACGGCGTTTGGTATCGTACGGGAATAGAGACATTCCCCTGCGGGTCAGGTCTCATTCACGGCCGCCTACAAACAAGTCACCAGACCAATCACCTTTTTCTGGTGGTTCAGCCCTCGGCTACAAATATTTTTGTGTTGGACGCATTCAACAGATTCGGATTCTCAATCGTGGACGAAGTCCAGGTCATTTCAGACTCGGTCCCATTCCAGGACCTGGATGACCTCTGCACTCAGTTCGCACCCATCTTTACGCCAGACTTAGGGTGCGCCTCAGATTTCGAGGCTCACATCACCCTCCGGCCAGGTGCAGTACCTCGCTTTTGTCGTGCCAGACCTATTCCGGTCACCTTACGGGCAGCAGTAAAACAGGAACTTGACCGCTTCAGAAGATTGGAGTAATCGAACCTGTCAAATCCAGCGCATGGGCTACACCACTGGTCATCATCCGGAAACCCAATGGCACCCTCCGGTTATGTGGAGATTTTAAGGCTACGATCAACGCCCAGTCTCAAGTCGAGACGTATCCAATCCCACGAAAAGAAGATCTTCTCACTAAACTTGCGAGCGGCGAATATTTCTCGAAGATTGACCTCGCAGATGCATACTTGCAGCTTCCACTAGATGAGGAATCGCAAAAACATCGTCGTCATCAACACACCGTTTGGACTCTACAAATACAAGCGCCTCCCGTTTGGCATCGCTTCTGCACCGGCAATATTCCAAAGATACTTGGAGCAGCTGTTGCGACACATCCCGGCATGCGCAAACTACCTGGACGATATCATTGTCACAGGAACCACTCGCCAGGAGCACCTACAAAAACCTGCGCACGCTATTTGCAGCATTACAAGAGGCAGGGCTGAGGTGTCGCCTCGAGAAGTGTCGGTTTTTTCAAGAGGAAGTAGAATATCTCGGCCATTGGCTCAACAAAGAGGGAATTAGACCATCAGACCGCAACGTGGCCGCCGTAGATTCCCTACCCCGCCCAAAGAATCTGCCAGAACTACAAGCCTTCTTCGGAAAATAAATTACTACTCAAAGTTTCTGCCACAAGCGCACACATCTCACAACCCCTCAACCAGCTCCGGAAAAAGGGCGTTGCCTACAACTGGACCCCGTCTTGTCAACGGGCCTTCGACCGGTTAAAGCGCATGCTAAGGTCTGCTCCTTGTCTGACGCCGTTTTCTCCTACACGGTCCCTAGTCGTGGCAGCTGACGCCTCAGCATATGGAATCGGGGCGGTACTCGCACATAGGAATGAAGACGGCTCTGAACAACCGATAGCGTTTACTTCTAAGACATTGACGCCAGCACAACGCAACTACTCGCAGATCGAGAAAGAGGCATTGGCAATAGTCTTCGCTATCAAGAAATTTCATGTATATCTATTTGGAACCAAGTTCTCCCTCATCACCGACCACAAAACCGTTGGTGGCAATATTTGGACACCACTCCAGCCTCCCAGAGCGAACGGCCCAACGCCTCCCACCATGGGCGATGTTTCTGAGCGCTTATAATTATACAATCCAATATAAGCCAACAGCACAACACTCCAATGCCGACGCCCTATCACGCCTGCCTCCGGCCCCGATCCGGATTCGACCAACAGGAAGTACTGTGTTTTCATATCGACACAGAGAGGAAGCAGACAGTGGACGGGTTCCCCATTACAGCAGCCGAATAGCCTTCGCCACCCAGCGGGATCCAATCTTGCGCCAGGTCCTGCGCTATATCATTCACGGGTGGCCAACATACCTCACACGCAGAATGGACAACGAGTTGAAGACATGGCACCACATATCTGACAGACTCTCGGTCACAGACGGCGTCATCCTTTTGGACGCAGAAAACGACACACATCGTGTGGTCATCCCAGCGGAATTGCGCTCACAAATTCTAAAGCTCCTGCATCGAGGACATTGGGCATGTCCCGTATGAAAAATCTCGCAAGAAGACATGCTTATTGGCCAGGAATCAATCGAGACATCGAGGAGATGGTACGCAGCTGCACAGCCTGCGTCCAACATCAGGCAGCGCCACCGCAAGCTTTCGCCCCCTGGCCCACACCCCGCCAACCATGGGACCGCATTCATCTGGATTTTGCAGGCCCATTTTTGGGAACTATGTGGCTACTTATAATTGATGCCTATTCAAAGTACCCGTACGTGGTTCGCATGTCATCCACAACGACGGTAGCTACACTTAATGCATTAAGCCAGGTTTTGGCCATCGAGGGGTTACCACGCACCCTCGTCTCAGACAATGGGCCCCAATTTACAGCAACCATATTCGAAAAATTCTGCGTGGCTAACGGAATCAAACACATCTTCAGTCCTCCATTCCATCCCGCCTCAAATGGCGAAGCAGAACGGGTCGTAAGGACGTTCAAACAACAAATGCTGAAAGAGGTACAGTCAGCTACGACGTCTTCCGCCCTCACCCTCTTTCTCAGCACATACCGGACAACACCAATTAATGGTCGCAGCCCAGGCAGAACTGCTCCATGGACGACAACCACGAACGATGCTGCACCTCCTGGCACCATCACCGGCAGAGCCCCGGTTCAGACCGTCCCATCGGTACACGCCAGGCAGCGCGGTCTGGGCACGCACCTACGGAGGGAACGCCACTTTGGTGCCAGCAACAGTAGTGGGGACACACGGACGCCGTGTCGTCTCGGTACAAACGCCACACAAATAGAACGCCGTCATCAAAACCAGCTGCGTCCACACATCACAACAGGCCCATCAGCATCACAACAATATCAGGAAGAATATAGTATACCACCATCAGCGCCATTAGCAGAGGTCCCACAACCACCCTCCCCACAACGACGATACAACTTGCGCCCAAGAAAGCCAGCAGTGCCGGACGAGACTGACGTCGAAATGGACACATCCATCAACCATCCACCAACCACATCGGCACCCACGTCACCACGTCCTCAACCATGGAGTACGTCGGCGCATGATGCGGCCGGGATACCACAATCATTCCAGCCTGTAGCGTATCACCAGGGGGGGGGGGAGAATTATTAATTAATTCTTAATATCTTACGCTATATAGGATAATATAATTGAATATCAAAATGTAAATTATTCAAATGAGAATTGGATGATTCTGGGATTTGAAAACTGTCACAAAAAGACATTTTAATAAAGATTTTTAAATGGCATCTACAAATCTGAGCGTATTTACCATTACGTTATTAAACAAGAGGTTTTGCAACTTTCTAAGCAACGCTCAGACGTACAATGAGCCCTTTAAAAGCAAGCAAACAAGTATAGTTGTACTTTAAAAATCTCACAATTATTCTAATACAAAGTATGTTACCAGTTATGATGATGGCAAACATAATGAATTTTAATAGGTTGGGACGCCACGAATGATTAACCTGCATTCGACAGTTACACAGTCTAGCTCAGTGGTTTATCAGATCAGAGCAAGGATCTTTATCTCAGATGCGCTTACGGGTACAGTTTCACGGAAGTTGCAGGCTGAATGGCTTCGAAGAAACACATTACCGTTCCACGGCAGGTAGCGCTGAGCGTCGTAACTGGCCACGCCAGCATAATGCGGCAAGTCGCAAGTCAGAAGTGCGCCTCAGATGGTCTCCAGGACACAAGTCAGCCCAGCACACATGGACCGCAAGTCACCAGTGACTTGTCTGGGCTCCCAACTGGAGGGAAGTCAGGCAGGAAGTGTCTCGTCTTTTTCTGCCCCCACGGAGGTAAACTCTGACTCCGCCTCTTGTGGCTCGAAAGACGACATAGAACATAAAATTCCCCGAATCTTAGTGCTATGTCCCCTGTGATTGGCTGACCATCTGACGTCATGTGAATCTGTGCTTCTCTTGGCCACGTTAAGTTTCGGCAAACCTCGGGAGCCGATGTCTCCTTCGGGAGGAAGGAATTCTGTTTACCGGTTGCCCGCCAGAAATCCCTAATCCTCTTAACATTCTGCGCCAGCCCGTCTGCCCTTCACTGCAAGCGTAAAATCCTTGCCTCTCATCCTTTCAATGTGCATCTTTCGAACATACAGACATCCCAAGAAATGGAAAAATATTCTATTCCTTACTTTATACACAATAAAAAGTGATATGTAACAGGGAGCTTAGCGAATCGTTACATAATGCCCCACTGTTAATGAAAATTATTATGACATAATAATTTTATTTTGAGTTTTGTGATTCTACTTTAGTTGAGACCAAAACACAATAACTTAGCACTTTAACAATTACCACAGTTTTTTTAAATGAGATCCCAAAATCACCGCGATTCTCGATTTGTGAATTGAATTTTAATGGGCTTTCTTAGATCTTTTGGCCGTCTTAGAATTCCTTTACCCATTGTAACACATGAATTCAGATAGCCATCCCTCATACAAACATATATTAAACACAATAATAACATATACATGAGAATATAAATTACACATAGACCTATTTACATAAAGGCTAATAATAAAAAAAAACTTCTATGAAACCTTAATATCTACAATATACGCAGAACATTGTCAGAGAAACTGAAGTAAGTACGTGATTTACACAAAATTTTAGGAAACTAATTGATCATATTTTAATAAAAATATTATTTTTAAAAATTAATTTTTTTCTTCAGGATTTTAAACTTAGAGCAAAATCAAAATATTTATAAACATGACAAAATAATAAGACAAAAAGATATGTACATTAGCTGTATGTGATCCAGCTTAAACATATTGCACAAACAAGCTTGTATATTCTGTCACAGAGATATTTTAAGACATCTTTAAGATCTCAAGCTATCCAACATTTATTTAAATATTTGTCACGCCTGCACTTATCGTGGGTATCCATGAGTTTTACCAAACACGGGTGCGACAAAAATAAAAACCAACAAACATTTCGCTATCAAAATCTGCTGAACTTTAGCAACAACTTTAAGTTAAACAGGCACAAAAATCTGAATTTCCCGTACATATAAAAACTCACCGTTGCCTCACCAAATCGCAACCACGAATATTAATTTCCGCTCTCGTCCTCACTGAATACAATGAAGCAACGAAGTAAAATTGTGTTTCCCCCATGTAAATGTAACCATTACTTACGATCCCTTTGAAATTCTGTGATAACAAAACAACTAACATTGTCTCTCAGGCAAAGTTTATACGTTAGGGCATTTATACGGCACTTTTGCCACCCTATACACACGCATAACTAGAAGTAAACGTTGAAATGGTAACTTTGACCATGTTTCAACCATAGACGATGTGGTATCTGTTGACCACACGCTACAAAAGACTTCTGCCAATAGAAAGACTAAATGTAACTCGCGTAAATGCTCAAGCGTTACATACAATTCATTCATTTGCACCACAGATCGCAAAATTATTTTCTGCACGGCACATTACATTTCTTGGAAACTATTTCTTTTAACTTCGCCATTTGATCGTAGTGACAGTTAAGACTTGAGGCGAAGCGTGAAAATCTTCCTTCACACCATATGCTCATGATTGCATAACTTTTAGGCGGTGTGGTAAATTTTAAGATTACGGGAATTACGTAAAGCCATCTTTTTAAATTGTGTCCGTTAATGCGAGATAGTCAGAATGACTTAGAAGTCTCACGCGAATTCACATAAAGTTAAGAAATGTTGGAGGAACATCTAGTTTCCGAATGCGGAATTTATTTTAACTAGCTTTTTCTTCTATAAATGAAAGGTTTCGCGTTGGTGCTTTCTTCCTTTCTCAGCATTTAGCATCACCTACACTTTATTAATTTTTAATTCAACTTAATAGAAGCTATATCACATACAGTACAATATTTTTATTATTACTTAATCGGACAACATTAAATCTCAGCTATTTCATCACCGCATTGCATGCTAGATAATCATGATTAGAAATGATTATTCAGTGACTTTTAATGCGTCCATGTATTTTCTTTTGGAAACCTATTCTGTTTCCCGAATACACAGCTTTGCCGTATTCGACAGAATTTTGCAAGACGTGAAAGCTTACACGTGCAGTAGCCACGGAGCTTAGACCCTCGCTACCTGTTGGGTTTCCTGGAAATTCCATTGTGTTCCGCCGCAAACATTTGCTAATGGGGACAGCTGATAGCAACGACCTTCCTGACCGGCTATTTAAACTGTTCTTCATAGCACCGATCTGGTTAGCCTGCAAGTTTACTTTACTCAATGACGAGTCACAGCTTAACTTCTGAAAACTGTCTACAGAAAAACATTTTAATCCTTGCATTTGCAAGTAATATTTTTCTGATCGGAAGGAACTAAAAACCTGTGCAGCACTTCTTGTTATATCACAGATGGAAAAGTCCCACACGATACTTATTGCCTGCGAATTTTTAGAATAATCTCGATTTTCACTGAACAGTGAAACATTAACGGACACTCTTCTTGCTTTAATGAAAGACATGTACTGATTATCCTTCGACTCGTGCCCAACAACTGTTTTACGTTTCACTGACCGCTGTCGCTTTACTTCCGAAACGGTACCACTTAAAAAACTGAATTTATTAAGCTCAGAAATCTTCGCTTTCAAACTAAAAATTTCTTTCACGAGACGCTGAGTGGAGACTTTGTCAACTGATTCACTGGCAATCTGAAATTCGACAAGCTGAGACACTTCCTCAGACTGATCGCAGTGATCACATTCCAATTCTATTGTAGTTTGCCCGCGAATAACCGACAAGTTATCGTCACTGAGCGTGCGATCTACCTCTTGTGTTTGCAAATCATTTTTGACTTCGGATAAAATCGCAACGTCAGGTTTTACATTCGCTTCTCCACTATCATTACTTTTCTCTGTTTTTGAGGAGAGATCGATAATCTGTCCTCAATGACGTGGAGTAGACGGTCTTGGTGCCTGTCAAGTGCGTCGATTTTTCCTGACAAATGTGCCTTCATGTCGTCTTGCAATTTTTGAAACTGTGACATCATGTTGTCTTGCGATTTTTGTGATTGCACTAAGAATGCCATAATATCCGTTAGTTGTAGTGTGCTTTCAATTTGAGCTGGTGCTGTGTTTTCTGTTGCATGTATTTTTCTAGCATTGGACTGTGCAGAGGCACTTTCGTCAGGGACATCTGGAAAATTTTCCGTCTCTGTCTCACAAATACATATGGTAGATTGCGAGCTGTACCCCACTTCGGAAGTTAAATCAACACTTGCAACCCTCTGAGTTTCCACAATAGTGCCCAGATTAACTGCGTCGGAAATCGATTCATTCATGATCTCCTGGGTGTCTGAATTTACATTTAAATTTTCCATTATGACAGCCCCATATCTAAGCTTCATGAACGACCTATACTATCAAACCCAACGTCCCACAAAATCGAAAGTCTCAAGAAAAATCACACAAAATCTCCATACAAAACACAGGGAAAAATAGAAATACCCCAGCAATTCTCACGGTTCAATAAAACAATACGAAATTCCCCCAAATTCAGCAAATGATGCACCACATATCAAACAAAAATTTCAAAAGACAGACAGCTCCCAAAAATCAATATCAACGCTGTAGTGGATAAACATAGCAAGTGCAGGCGGACAGAACCTTCGCACAAATTATCCATCAAAATTACACACTAACATGAGCACATAAGAACACATAAATATTCAAAAGGAACCAAACACAAAATACATATAGTGAATGCAACATCAAAATGAAATTATGCACTATCTATTTTCTACAAGAATAATAAAACTGCCAAAAGCCATTTGCAACACTCCATGAAACTTATTACAAATTCTGGGTTTCAATACCACGTTTTACTCGTGCCCCAACGCTTGGGTTCGCCAATTGTAGCGTATCACCAGGGGGGGGGGGGAGAATTATTAATTAATTCTTAATATCTACGCTATATAGGATACTATAATTGAATATCAAAATGTAAATTATTCAAATGAGAATTGGATGATTCTGGGATTTGAAAACTGTCACAAAAAGACATTTTAATAAAGATTTTTACAATGGCATCTACAAATCTGAGCGTATTTACCATTACGTTATTAAACAAGAGGTTTTGCAACTTTCTAAGCAACGCTCAGACGTACAATGAGCCCTTTAAAAGCAAGCAAACAAGTATAGTTGTACTTTAAAAATCTCACAATTATTCTAATACAAAGTATGTTACCAGTTATGATGATGGCAAACAATAATGAATTTTAATAGGTTGGGACGCCACGAATGATTAACCTGCATTCGACAGTTACACAGTCTAGCTCAGTGGTTTATCAGATCAGAGCAAGGATCTTTATCTCAGATGCGCTTACGGGTACAGTTTCACGGAAGTTGCAGGCTGAATGGCTTCGAAGAAACACATTACCGTTCCACGGCAGGTAGCGCTGAGCGTCGTAACTGGCCACGCCAGCAATATGCGGCAAGTCGCAAGTCAGAAGTGCGCCTCAGATGGTCTCCAGGACACAAGTCAGCCCAGCACACATGGACCGCAAGTCACCAGTGACTTGTCTGGGCTCCCAACTGGAGGGAAGTCAGGCAGGAAGTGTCTCGTCTTTTTCTGCCCCCACGGAGGTAAACTCTGACTCCGCCTCTTGTGGCTCGAAGACGACATAGAACATAAAATTCCCCGAATCTTAGTGCTATGTCCCCTGTGATTGGCTGACCATCTGACGTCATGTGAATCTGTGCTTCTCTTGGCCACGTTAAGTTTCGGCAAACCTCGGGAGCCGATGTCTCCTTCGGGAGGAAGGAATTCTGTTTACCGGTTGCCCGCCAGAAATCCCTAATCCTCTTAACATTCTGTCAAAAAAGGCGCCAGCCCGTCTGCCCTTCACTGAAGCGTAAAATCCTTGCCTCTCATCCTTTCAATGTGCATCTTTCGAACATACAGACATCCCAAGAAATGGAAAAATATTCTATTCCTTTACTTTATACACAATAAAAAGTGATATGTAACAGGGAGCTTAGCGAATCGTTACAAGCCTTATCACCCCAAGCATCGTCAAGGGCGCTTCCGTCCGTACGCGCCAACTTCAGGGGGGAGGGATCTGGTATCCCGTCCTGACATTGCGGCATGCCCGGTAGGTGGCATGGAAATCGACCTAGTATAGACGACGCTGGCATCAGGCCAACTAGCGCCACCGCAGCACAGTTTCCGACACGGCCAATCAGAGCCGACCCGGCACGGATATAAATAAGCCAGCGCAGCTCCATTCATCCAGTTCGGTGTTCGCTGCGCTTCCGGTCGCGTCTCCGTCAAACTGTGATCATCTCTTGGACTCTCCACAGTGTTCGTCTCGGCTACGTCTACGGTACTCTCTATTGGACTCAGTGAATCGCTTCTCGGACTCTGACTGTGCTTGTTCTCGGTGACGTTCGGTACTCTCTCTTCGGACTCTGTGAACCTCACGTCGGATACAACCAGTGCGCGTCTTTGGATTACGTTCGGCCTGCTCCTTGGACTTGTTCGGTTATTCGTGACCATCTCCTGCGGAACGCCCCTCCGCCGTTCAACGTCGGCCGCCGTATGGATATAGCAATAATTAAAGCAAAAGATAATCATGTGACCATCCTCTACCTTTCACCTCATACTACACATATACTACAGCGACTTTGGTTCACGAAGAACTATAAACTCTGAAACGTAGCTGTGGTTTATAGCTCATAAAAACAACTTTACTACAAAGCGACGTTTCAGACCTGTGCACTCTTTCAACTTTACTAAAAGTTTACACTGTAAATTGTGTTTTTCTACCAGGTAAGGTCTATTTACAATTTAATCATTTCATTAATAAAAATTTAAACTGACAATGTTTGTTTTACAATTTATTTTAAATCTGTTTCATATTAACACCCCTCTTCAAAATGCTCAAAATTTACAGCAAGTTAAAAAATCTATTGTAATTATTTAAAAAGTTTATTATTCATCACAATTATTATTGATCCTTTATAACAGGTATATAAACTAACAGAGGTAACATTTTTTATGGAACAGTCACATTTTAAATTCAGTGTATTGCTTTAAACGAAAAAGTGTTCCATAATACCACCACTTGCCCTATTATTCTTTTCTCTTTATTCGAGATTCTGCCTAACGTCGCTTAGCCATCAAAAACGTGATTGTTTTCTGACGATCTTGCAATAAAAGTAACAATGAACTAAACGGTGTTATTACCTAAGCAACGAATTTACAAGTTTGAACTTGCATTAAAAGTAAAGGTCGGCGTACAATAGGCAGCACCGATCCCGCACTGTCACCGACCGACACTTTTCTTATTGCTGTCGCTCACTCGATTGAAGTGCGTTGAAACTACACCGCACCATGTGTCGGCCGTCATTGGTTTGGTTTAATTTTTGACGGTGCGGGCCGGTGTCGGGCTGGTCGATATGGAGAAGTATATAAAAAGAATTCAAAAATTTCTGGTCCTTTACGACTAAATGTTGTTTTAGCGTTCTGATTGCTTTAGAGAAGTGCCCCTTTTTTCAGCCTTACTTTAGGTTCATCAGATGTTCGTAAAATGTAGACAGAGTCCTTGCATATTAGCATTAACAAATCAAAGCTTTGGCAGACGTGAAGGTCGATTTTAAGGCCCGAAAGAATTGCACCCGAGGCCTGGATTTTGAACCAGGGACCTTCCGTACCCGAGTCACACGCCGCAAGGATCTGAATTTAGAAGCACTGAAAAATATGTATTTTCAATCAAATAAAAATAAATTTGTATTTTGGGATAGCAAAAATAAATTTTATAGAAAAAAAGTACATTGATTTACTACAGTATGTTTGAATATATACTTGCCATTACATCCAGATTTGCCTCTTGACTCAGATGGATAAGGCGTACGATAAGGGTACTGAGTGTCTTTTGTTCAAATCCCTGTCTCAGCTGTAATTTTTATGGGTCTTAAAATTGATATTCACCTCTGGTAAAGCTTTGATTTGTTAATGCTACGATGCCGGGACGCTCCGTGGTTCGAATTTCACGTTAATCTGTAGGTCTCCTTTTAACAACAGGTGACAACGATAGAGGTGCGCTGCGCAGCTGATAAGAAACTCTGTGACTGGAATTTTTAGATAACATGAAACTATTGTTAATTTACAGAATCTTTGTAGTCTGTATTTAAATTAAAATGTATAATAACTTAATATTTTTTGTTAAAAAAAAAAGATTGAGTGAATGAAAGGAACCTGTAACCGCTTTCACGGACCATTAAGGCGTTCATTTATCGAAAAAACGGATCTCGTAGGTCCTACAAGTTGTACTTTGAATGCGCCGCTAGAGCGGTGGGAAGGTGGGTGGCGGGCACGGAAATGAGCGTGGCGGGTAGGCAGTAACGGCCTGGCTTCGCATTTGGGAGGACGCCGGTTCGAATCCCTGTCCGAGAATCCAGGTTTGGGTTTTCCATGGCTTCCCCGAATCACTCCAGACGAATGCTTGGTTTAAAATTCCATGGCCGAATTCCTTTCCGTTCCTGGCCCCGATCTTTACACGCCTCTAATGACCTCGACGTCTACGAGGCATAAAGTTACAAGACAAAAAAAAAAAAAAATCGAGCGGCGAGATGCGCGGTGGCGAGGCCTTGTGCTTGACGCTTGGATTAGTTCAGCCACGAACTCCACAAAGTTCGTATAACAAGGACTGGTTTTTAGATGCGTGCGTAATTATGTAAATAATTTAATTTTGAAATCATCCCATATTTTTTGTTATTGAAAGATGAACCAAAAATAAATCAGTATAATATGGAAATAGAATTTACTTATGAAAAAAAGATTGATTTAAAGTTTATTTTTGATAATATATTAAAATCTAAATAATTATAAATTTATTTCTCCACATCCGCTTCCACAAAATATCCGCATCCGCGGATGTCTAGCACTGAACGTCCGCAACAACCCTAACGCGTACAGCATAGACTGGTTCTATTGGGCGCTAATGCATGTTCTGGATATATGCACGACTAGCACTTAAAAAAAAAAAAAAAAAAAAAAAAAAAAAAAAGGCAAAACGGTTATCTTGCTGGTCGCACATCGCTTGTACGTGCAAACTCTGTCCACTAGCCACAGAATCTATACTTGCATCAGATTAAGTAGTCTCCGTTCACCACCAGGACTGGCGAGAAAATTAGCTCTGCGTGCTATCAAGACTGTCTCTCAGTATCATAATGAATCATGGGTGCTGCTTGGCTCACGCGGTCCCCTCTATGCTCCACATTTTCCAAAATCCTAATAGGCAATCCCTTCAATATTCGCTATTGGCTCTCTGGTGGCAGGGAACTATTTTTCTGCGCAACCACCATATGAACCAGCAGATGTGGGGCCCCGTCCCCACAGCACCGTGTTGACGGTTGGGTCTGGTAGGCGCGGGGATCTGTCGCTTGAGGTGTCCGGCGTCTACCCTTAGAGCTATTAGTGAGCTACCCAGTCCCAAGTATTAGGTAACGAATGTTTTTCAGTATGCGTTAGAGGTGCAGTAGGGTTATCACTCAAGTAACTCGGCCGATGACTCTTCTAACGCTGCAAGAAAAAGCCTTCCTAACAATAAAACGGCATATTACTGAATTGAGGAGCGTCTCATAGGGTAACTGCGTCGGGCAATCGCTTAAGAGGTCGTGTCGTACCATATTCCCGGATCTGAGACAATCCTTTGGCAGACCACATGGGGGCGTAACCAGCAGCGTGAGATATGCGGTAGGGGTTTCAAGTAAGTGACCCCGACAGTGAATTTTTAAATGTAGCAAGGATTTCCTTGCAAACAAGAGAGATTGGGGGAGGTGGAGCACTCCTCTAGGCGTTGACCTCTTAGTGGCAATGTTTTGATACGTCGTAGAGTAGTTCATAGGAGGGGTGGTAACACAGGTACCTCCGATGACGACCCAGTCTCTGCGGCGTGAAGCCGGATGAAAAGTGTGATAAGAAGCACAAGTGTTGACGGGTTGGACGGTGCGTACGCTTTGCTATAATGGTTCTTTTCAAAGTCAGCTTCCTCTCGAACTTACCGAGACAAAATACAGACAGTTTAAATATATTCCTATTTGATTTTCAACTCTTTGGTACTTTATTATTGGCTTTAATAATCAAGCATTTTCTTCATCAAACCAGCTTGAAAATGTTATTTACGATCTCCCGTCCACGATTTAATTACTGTATATTACAATTTTATTCATTTTAATTGAAGAGTTTAATGTGAAAAAGTACACAGATAATTGGTTACATTTTTGAGTCTTGATAGACTTTTAAGAACATTAACATGTGCCCTTTTAATTTGATCTGAAAATTATTCTGAAATCAGGCATTTTATGGTTTCATATCGTTGCATCAGCAAATCAACTACCCACTATAATAATATCTCGGACAATAATCCTTGCTTTTCGTGCAAAGTCAAGTGATAGTCTTCTTACTCATATTTTTGTGTACCCTAAGTTTTCGATTTTCTTGTCTAGTAGCAGAACTACTTCAAATTGGAAACTGTCGGCATTAATATTCAGATAATGAAAAGTAAAGCTCACTGCGCAGTCTAAAACAAATCGAGTATTTGTGATTGAAATAATAGCGTTTACTAAAAACTGACTGCAACGCATAATAC
>CM061921.1:18558890-18638216 GCA_031002005.1 Vandiemenella viatica
CAATATCTCCTGTAATCTACAAATACAATCCCGAGTTAAATAATACTTATGATGTGGAACAGTGTATACACTTGTTACCAGCATCGAATAACCAGTTATTTTCTTACCAACCAGTTACCATGATAAGTTTCACTGTAATTTGTGACTACATCTTATATCATGTTAGTTGCTATTTATGTGAAACAGTACACACACCTATTAACAATATCAATTATATTACCAACAACTCATAAGCAGTCAATTACTTAAAAACCTGTTAGTATGATAATTTTTCACAGCAGTTTTTGAGTGCATGCTATCCCATGTTAGTTACTGTATATGAGTGAAATTTTGTAAACAGTGTAATTACTTCATTTGTCAAAAGTTTCAACAGAAAGAAAAAAAACCATATATCATTTTAGTAATTGTGGACAACTTTGTCACCTTCCCCTTCCATACACCATATATACTATTTTATCAGTCATTCTTAGTTACCAAATTCCAAGAAGAAATTTCTTTCACAGAGTAAAATGCATTCTGAAGCAGAAACTCTTTCAGTTTGGACTTAAAGTAGTTGGGTTTTTGTAGATAACATTTAATTTCTGTTGGTAAGACATTGATAAGGAAGCTCCAGTAAATGTTAGCCCTTTCTGTACAATTGACAGTGATTTATTCCTAGTATTATAGCTATGTATGTCAGCATTAAGATTTAAGTGTTCAGGATTTTCCACTACAAATGATAGTACGGAGTATACATACTGTGCTGGCATGTTAGTACACCCAGGTTTTTAAATAGATTTCTGCACAACGTCTGTGAGCTTGCTCCACAAATAGTTCTTATAGCACGCTTTTGCAATTTAAATAGCCTCTGTGCTAGTGACGAGTTTCCCCAGAATGAGATGCCATACGTGAGCAGGGAATGAAAATATGCAAAATATACTAACTTTCTGGTTTCTATATTAGCTATTCTAGATATTACCCTCAGTGAAAATGTTGCAGAATTCAGTTTTTTAAGTAGTTGTTCAATATGTTGTTTCCAGTTCAATTTGTTATCTATATATATACCCAGGAATTTTGTGAAACTGCTTTGACTGATTGCTTTTCCTTCTGATATCACATTATAGCTGTCGTTTGTTTTATTTTTTGTAACAAACTGAAGTAACTGTGTCTTTTCTACATTAAGTATTAGTTTGTTGGCATTAAACCACCTGTTAATTTTCTTTATAGCATCATTTGCTGTGTTTTCTAGGTTTTGTTCTGATGGGTCTTTCAACTATATGCTGGTATCATCTGCAAAGAGCACCACGCATTCATTATCACCTAGTATATGTGGGAGATCATTTAATTACTTACTGTCACCTTAGATACGAAACCAAACACCAGTTATAGGCATATAAACTGTGTGTGACTCTCGGACCTGCCGCTGGAGCAACACGACTTACTTATCTAATGATCGAAGCCGTCGCAGTTAGCCTAATCTTCTGTGTCTTTTTTACTATTATTTGTGGCTATTGACATTTTCAAGACAGTAAGTGCTTACCTGTACGGAAAAAGAAAGAATATGGCATTAGTAATATAGTTAGGCTTTGATAAATAATCACATTATACATAGACAATGTAAAAGATTTATTTAAATTATAATTTCCATCTTTTCATTAATAAACAATAATAATACTTGTATTCATTATATTTTAGACAACGACAGTAAATGGTAAATTTACCTTTATATAAAAAAAGTTTCATACTGCAACATTTTCTAATCAGTTTGCTATGATATCAGAAATATAGTAAAAACAGACATTAGTTTCTGACAGGATGTAGCTAGTGCGGACCCCATTTAATCTCCGTCGATAATTACAATTGCTTCTTCACTGACTCTATCACTCGGAGCTTCTTATGAAGGTGTGCTTTGAATTATTACGCATTGTAAATGTTATCGAATAATAATAGTAATTTAGGGAGCCACCTCTTATTTGAGGTAAGACGTGAGGTTACAGCTGACTGTCTTTTTAGCAGAAACACCTATAGACAGAAAATAAATGACCTTTAAAAATAATTTTTGAATAACTTCTAAGAGCAAACATCAACTATACCTGAGTAAATGGTATGAAGAGAATTTAACACTGGGAAAGGAGAATGAACAATTAGACAGTCAATGAAAAATTTAAATATCACAGTTGCCTCTTGTTAGCATAGCATGTTGTTTTGAACATAGCGTAATGACGATGATTTACTAACAGGGGTTAAGGCTGTACAACAAATTCGGAAAGCTTCCACAATACCTCAGCAGGTATTTTTCCAGAGGATACTAATTCCTTGTCGTCAAGACCTACCTGTGAAACCTCTTACCCTATTACATTTTCCAACTGAAGCTCGGTGGGTGAACGGTATGTCGCGATCCTGGTGGCAATATCGCGGATATAAATTGAGGTCCTTTGGTCAAGTCACTTCTGAGTTCGTTTTACTCAAAAGTTGTGGTTTTGTTACCAAAGACACGTTCACTGTTGCTTAGTGCTAGCAAAGTAAACAGGAACTTAGTATTAGCAAATGAATGAATGAAAGAAATATTGAATTAGCTTTAATAAAATCAAACTAACTGATAAACAACTTACAAAAATACCAAGATAAATACGTGTTTGAAAATGGCTCTGTATCAGTTCAAGAATAATACTTATAAAATCTTGTACCTACCCAATCCAACAGAACGCATCAGTCAGTATCTTCTAATTCTGAAAGAACTATATGTTTAATCTTCAAGAGATTGAAGTAGACTTCAGAACACAGTGTGAGAAGTGTGATATGTGAGTGTCCTTAGAGTGTGGAAATCTTGGCTGTCTTTATTGTGTAGATAGCTTGGTTACCTTGCAATTGGCACATTAAAGGATACTAAAGGCTTCGACGGGAATGGAGTGGGGACCTACAATCCCATGTCCTGGTGTGAAACAGCTAACCTTGAAGAAAGCCGAATCTCCAACGGCTAATGTTGCACATGTTGGAGTCAAGATCAGGAGAAGGACACTCCAACTGACTACGTAACCTTCTAATACATTAAAATATACACATCCGCGTAAGGTTATCTCCATAAAAAATCAAGTGTGCTGACCGAATTCTCCATCTTTTATGTTTTTGTGAAAGCTCCTTCTGAAAATTTATTTACTCTAGCAACATAAATGTTGTTAGCGAATATGTTACAACCAGTTTTGCTATTATAAGTCACCCTCCTTGCACAGATGGTACACAACACATATGGAAGCTAATATCAGCATCTCTATACTTATCTTTAGAGCTCATGATACAAAGAAACAGTTATTTTGCACATCCAAAAACATTATACTGGCAATGTTAACTTATCCTTGAACACATTTTCTAGAATTAGCTGTGCATTCAGAATTTTTTCGGTTGAAGGGTATTTGAGTGCATTGGTCTACATCTCCCATCATAATAACGAACTGCCGTCGATAGGTGTTAAGGTTCCCAACCAAATACTCCTATGTGAATCATCGATCCAGTCATTGGTAAACTATGACAAATACGAACTTGGACGTATTACAATACAAACAGCTCATGAGGGAGCAACGAGTGTCACGATGTGCCCTGAGGTCCTTAGTGCAGACGAGGAGGCAAAGCTTCATAATCCATCTAAAGTCTCCGGCCATCTAGAAAAATTCAAGATATGTGACAACAAGTTATAAATTGTGCTGCAAGGTTTAACGTCCCCATCTGACATCTCTTGCGGGAAAAAACAACCAACCTTCAGATTCCGGATCAAGCATAACATAACTGAAGTGTTGTAACGGGTTAATGGCATTTCCCCATTACTTTGGAAGATAATTTGAGAAGTTTTAAATATTGGCGGTTTGCGTGGATGTCTAATGATATCAGCATCCGCCAAGTCCGTGGGTTTAGGGAGGTAGAACCCAGTTTTAAAGCATTGGTTGAAACTGGTCGTCGTCTAGTGACGTCAGCATCTGCCGGGTCCGTGAACTCGGGGGTGTAAACCCCAAATTCGGAAGCATGGTGCGCTTAGGAGAAAGATGCACCTAGGCTTCTGGGCGGGCAGTCTGCCGTTGGCCGTGGGGTAGGTGAGTCCGTCGTGAAAGTGAACAGTCAATCGAGTCGACGAGAACGCGTGTTCATTATGATAAAGAATTAATTTTGGAGAAGGTGATTTCTTTGGTGATATGAAGGAACTTTATTAATGAAGAAAGTATTTGCAGAATTTTATATGAATTGTTTCATGGTGAGCCATAGGCATGTTCTGAGAACTAGTAAGGGGTTATATGAATGAAAAGAGTGCTTGTTATTAAGTCTAAATTTATCGGTGGCATTACCTGTAATCTTAAAGGATGGAAGTACAGATAGCGAACTTTCATAAAGGTTGGGAGTTGGAGCGAGACTATCTTATTAACTATTAAATGCATGTGTTTCAAATAAGAAGGTGCATTTTTATTTCATTTACCGACTTAACATCCGTTGGCGGCCGTCAGAGAAAGAACCAGAATCTATTGAGTGCGTGGAAGCTTTAAAGGTTCACAGTAAGTATTGTAACCGAATCTCCAGCATAACCACGACAGTGTGTATGAATATGGGATTCATTCCTACCATAATGGTGCAGGATACGTCTGCTAAGATTGTTAAATACTTCTATCGTCATCGTATGCTGTTTCAACACGTACCAAGCATCAAATCCGGCACACTCACCGCCTACCATACATCATTATTCACTCGCACACAACTCACACACGGACAGTCATTAATCAGAACCTGCTAATATGCTGTAATACACAGACACCCAGCAACATACTTCAAATTTCATTGACACTAGTCATGAAAATTAATCGAAATAGCAAAAAAATTGTTAGAGTTGTGTAAATTTACCACAGAAGGACATCATCTGTATATATTTGCCGAGATGGAGGGCACCTCAAAGTGATTCAAATATTTTTACACGAACATCATATTCTTCTGTTCACACTGTAAGCTCCGACAAACTTACAGTCACTGTATCAAGACATGGTCGTTCTTCAAATCTATAATGGAAATATGTACATTGCATTAGATTCAGCTTACTTTAATTTTTACCAGTGTATCTCAGTTTACTGAAGTGAGGAGTTTCTTCAAGCTCTATATCCACAAACACTGAATCATGTGAAGATGGCATTGTGTCATATCTATTGCACAAGTGAAGAAAGAATTTAAGGACTAATGCGAAGCTTCTGTGGCAGAGACAAGGTGCTGATATATCTGTCACATTCTGAAATCTGAGAAGGGAGCTAGAGAATTATAGCGATTTCTCTTGATATAGAAATCTCTGGTCATTGCTTCACTAAACAAGTGTCGTCACCTGGTTTGCGTCGACATACAGGATCAATACCAAAAGTAGTGGGACTTTTTTTAAATTTTGTTATTGAAGATATGTTTACAATTCCTTAATACTCTTTGGAATAGCACCCTTGGGCAGCTACACATTTAGAATAACGCTGCTGCCATTGGCCATACGCCTTCTGGAAGTCAGATTCTGAGATGCTTTTGAAACCCCTCGTCAATGCTGAATGAATGTCCTGAATCGAGTCCAACCTCTGTCCCTTCAGCTGTCTTTCATCCGTGGGGATAAAAAAAAAGTCGGATGGAGCCAGATCGGGACTATAGGCAGGGTGTGGCCACGTGGCTACACCGAATCGGGCTAACAGTTGCCTCATGACGAGCGCGCCTTGGCACGGCGCATTGTCGTGATGCAGTGTGCAGTTGTTGGAGATGACTTGTTTACGCGATTCAGTCAGTCTCGCAGATAGGTTAGCACTTGCAGATAAAATTTCGAATTGTCAGTTTTCCCAGGGGGCATGAACTCCTTATGAATCACCCTGCGACAGTAAAAAACACACGATCAGCATTGTCTTGATCTCTGATTTGCACATGCGAGCCTTCTTTGGACGAGGAAACGTGGATTGTCTTTTGGTTTCTGGATCATATTGGAAAACCCAAGTTTCATAGCCTGTTACCACACTGTGCAAAAAGTATTCCACGGATGAAAAGAAAGCTGAAACAACAGCGGTTTGACTCGATTCAGGACATTCATGCAGCATCGACGAATGATCTCAAAAGCATCCTCGAATCTGACTTCCAGAAGGTGTACAGCCAATGGCAGCAGCATTATTCTAAGTGTGTAGCTGCCCAAGGGTGCTATTTTGAAGAGTATTATGGAAATGTAAACATATCTTCAATAAAAAAATAAAAAAAATTAAATGAGTCCTACTGCTTTTGGTATTGACCTTGTAGAAAATCCGTTTTGGCCTGTATCAGCATAATGGGAAGAGAAACATATAAAAACAGGTGTAAAATCATGGTTACAATAAACACACGATCATCTAACAGATATCGCTACCCACATTTTCACAGAAGATCCCACACATTGACAAGTATCCAAAACATCATCTCGCGGCCTACATCCATAATAGGAAAGTTTTTTTTCATATGACTTGTTCAACATCCCCCAAATGACAACATACATGATAAATATAGACGAAAGATTTTTTAATCACTTTCCAGACACGTGGTCATCAAACAAATATCACTACCCACATTTTCACAGAAGATTCCAAACACTGACAAGGATGCATACAGCACAACACGTCCTACACATCAATAATTTGGTCAAGTAGGATCCTGTTACCACATTTATGTACACATGCACAGAGAGAGACGCACACACACATGTCCATGCATATGGCGATTACTACACAACTACCAGCACCGATCATTGTCGTCATTGAAAAGAAAAAGTGGGGCAGTACTGTTCTGTCTAATGATTGACTGTACTCTACTTACTTATCAGATATCAGACGAGTTAGAGGATGTGCAAAGGATGACAGCTATACATGTTTTCGACATACACCTCAGTGTTATTCATATGACATGTTCATTACAGCCAGTTGACTCTAAGGACCACCAATATAGGTACAATACTCTGTGGCCACTTTCCAGTGAGTCAATGACCTTAAATCTTCTGCACTATTTAGTCAAAGGGTTTTTTATTTTTAAATAAATGGTCTTTGGCTTTTGCCAATTTCACCAACTACAAGAGATTCATTTATTTACACAAAAATCCAAACACTTGTAATATAGTATTGATCAATGGCCATCATTAAGATGCAGTTTAGCAATAGGAACATTTTAAGTACTTCTTCTAGATTAAAATCCGTTTTTAAATTTAAACAAAAGTACAAACATAATTTAATATCAGAGACAGCATAGTCATTTATATTATATTACTAGGTCCCCCTTAGAAAAATATTAGGCAGGAGCCACTTTCAGTCATTTACAAGAGATACATAATACCACCTATATATTCATGCCATGGCAAATTGTTTCCTATAGATCGTGGCAAGAACATTTGTAATACATTATTTCTCCACTATTACCAAATAATTTACAAAAAACATATACATATGTCAGATCTGAGTATGGGGCTAGCTGCTAGAGGGCGCCACAGATGCAGCGGGCAGCGCCACAGACGCAGCGAGCAGCGCCACAGTGACATATTCGAGGGGCTACTTAAAGGCGCTGCGCCGCACACGGAGGTCTCTTCCTGCCTAACCGCCGAGGCGACATCACTCCGCTATCTGTCATTGTTTATTGTGAGACTGAGTCTAATAAACCGGATCCTTGTATCCGCTGTGTTCTCATAGTTACTCTCCACTGTCCGAGCGATATCCACAGCCTACCTTCGCTGACGAGCCATCTGCCTCTAACCGGGTACTCCATTCAACCCGCCCAATTCCTAATCTTTCCCGAATGGATTCGACATATATATATATATATATTAGAACTTATAACATATTAAACTTGCATCATCACGAATGAAAAGAGAATGGCATTATTTAATATAATCCAAAGTATAAACATTTGTGTTATATTATGCATCTATCCTTAGAAATTTGTGTTGTAGTAATAGCTATCAGGCATTTATAGGGTATTATCATAAATACTATTATACATCCATCTTTTAAAACAGGAGAAGAGGGAGAGGAATGAACTTTATTTAGTATCCAACATCTTACTATTATTTAGAGAACATGTAGTAGTATAGATAGGCCTACATTTTATCTGATTTCATAACTCCATATAATATTTTTCTGTTGCATTTAGCAACATATTTGCATAACTGCTTCATTTTGTCGTCCGTTATTGTCGCAAGGAAACATCGTAAGTCCTCATAACTTGTAATTTTGATGTCTGCATCATTCTGTAGTATTGTTTTCCTTTGTTGAGCATACTTGGGGAATTCCAAAATGAAGTGTAAAATGTCTTCGTATACACCACAATGTTCTCATTCCAGTGATATTGTCTGGCCTAAAGGAAACTTTTTAGAATTTAGCAGGGTATGCCCTGATCTCAACCTGTTTATTATTGTTGCTTCTTTTTTATTCACTTTTATATCGAACCATATTTGCTTTGGAATGTTGTGTTGAATTGCATCGTACCAGGCACCTTTCGATCTGTATTGGAGCTTCCCTACCTCTTCCCACTCAGACTTCAATAAATTTCTGATTTTACTTCAGAGATCTCTATATGACACTTTAATTTCTGTTGACTCATAGTCGTCTGTCCTCCTTGAATGATGGTCTGCTTTTTCATTTCCCTCGATTCCCACATGCCCGGGAAACCATTGAAAATCTATTTCCTTCCTTAGATGTTTTGCTTTCTTCGAATTATCTATAATGTCATATACTAGACAGTTTTTCGTCTTCCCTTTCGGTCCCATTCTATTGCAATGTAGCAGATTAATATTTTTTCTTCTCTCCTTTCCAGTGTATATCACATTTAATAACTCCGGCAGCGCCGGTTTTAGGGGGGGGGGTCTGAAGGGCGCCGCGCGTGATAGCTTAACTTAACCATTTAATTTAATTACATATTTCTGTCGATCTAAAGAAAAACGAAATTCAGCGTATTAACGTTTATGGACTTATCTCATGGGTGTAGGTATTTAGCATGTGTAACAATACCTGTCATCTCGTAGCTTGTCATATCCCGAATTAATAAAGATGCAATTTTTATGCAGTTAATCACTGCTACATAGACTAACGAGAAAAGCGAGGAGCCAGGAGACCAGGAGACCAGGAGCAGTAGGGTCCGCCGGTCATTCCTGGTCCTTCGTTGCCCACACACACGCGGTAATGTTCAAAGACACAGCCGCTCACTTCCTGTTTAGGTCGAAGTTCCTACGTACCCTTTGAAGGGTCTTCCAATCTTTGGGACATGTTAAACCTGAATTCTGCAAAATATTGTACGAGGAACTCAGGAATGATTATATGAAAGTAAATGTATATAAACATATTCGTATATATCTACATAAATATAAATGGATAAACATGGTAAGGTCTCGTACAGTTTAATAAAGTCATTTAAGATATCTTTGACAGGAAGACCAGCGTCCACTGCAGCATATGCGTCAGTCCGAGACGGTCTGTCAGACTGTGTGTTAATAGCAATCGAGGGATCACACGCTGACGCTTGGAATGTGGGGTGAAAACCCTGGCGTGTTGTCGCCCTCAAACTAGAAGTATTTGCGATGGACTCAGCTCACCGCATTCCAGGACTGATCGTTTCCCCACTAATGTATGGGCTGCTATATGGAAAGCAACGAGAAAACCCGCGTTCTCGGAAACGGCTGCTTCAGCCGAGCGACTGTATCGGTCCCAGAGCAGTTTAGACTCAGCCGCTAGCAGAACAGTTCAAATATTTTAGCAGGGAAAGGTGTTATTTACAGCGGATAAAGATGAAAAATTGGTGGAAGTAGTGTGTGAATTTCCGTGCATATATGATGTTTCTTCACCACTGTACAAGGACCAATCTGTGAAGGACATTATTTGGAAAAATAGCGGAATTCCTTGAAAGATCAGGTAATAAAAATACAGTATAATCTAACATAAGTATTTTTCATTTTTTATTACCACCGTATCACTCGTTATTATAAATTTATTACTATAAAAGCTTTCAGCAAACCCAGTTACTTTGCGTAATGTAATTGCAGTATACCATGTAGTTAATTTTAATTAAAACTTCATTTGATAGTAATAGTAATACTGATTCTAACGGATATAGCAAAACATAAAATATTCTGGCAGTTTCCACTACTCGTGTTATTTTTACTCTAATAAAAATTTAACTGTTGTATCTGCACAGAGACTCATTTTTTTTCAGATTTCGAATAGACCTCGTACTTTGCTCTGTGGTTTATAGGCATGATCATAAAAATATTCTTTCATTGACTTATCTTCATTTGTATAGTTATTAAACTCAATATTAATAAGTTTCGTAATTTTTCTTGCATAACACAAATTAATAAATAATACACAAAATTAATAGCCCTAATATAAATTCACATAAATACTAGTGTGAATTTTTATCAATATATGTACATATTTTTAATATAATACAATTAGAAAGTGTAACTCATGTTAGTCGCCCTATTCATTCCAGAAGACATTTTGTAGGTACTGTTTTCTTTTATCAGACTATAGTAAATTACACACGGAGATAATTAAATGACGGAAATAAATATTTACATGATGTTGAGTGTTCTGTACCCCAATTTATCTGTGACAAATAATATAAATCAAAAACTACATTGCCTTGCTCGGAACCCCTCAGCCTTCCCTCTCCCACGTAGCCCAGTGTAACCTTTCCAGCCAAACCCTCCCTAATCTAGACCGTGCCACATAGTTTATGGACGCTCCATGACGGCTCGCCCGCTCACGTCCACACTTGTCCGTAGCTCGTCCGTGTGACGGTTGGGTTCCTACGCGTTCTTCAGTCTGTAAGGTATCCCTCGCTATATTTTTAATATTTGGTTAGATTCGGGCCGAGTTTGGGGTTAACTGTAGTATCCGGTACCACACGTAAAATCGAGTTGACAACACTTTCCATACACTAAAGTGAATAAATAATCCATAACCAAGGTAAATAACATATAAATTGCATTAAATCAACGATATTCTAATAGAAAATAGGTAACCTCATGTAAAAGTAAACTTGTAATATCAGATACTGACATTGTTTAACGAATTGTTATGAACCAATTTAAATGAAGGAAATGGCCATAAATAGTAAATATAGTCACTAAATAAACCTTTTATCACGATTAATAAACTTGATGTTAAAGATAAACAGACTATTTCAATACAGTAATATCTAACCTTCAATTTTGGGCACATAACAGACTTTGGTATTTCTGAATTGATTTTCGTCCAGTAAAGAGTATAAAAGTCTAATAATATACAGGCCTAGAACTATTATTAACATAACTTCACATTTAAATACCGTTTAGCAAGTATTTTAAGGAAATAGACTGGATGTTTGGATGGTAGATTGAAGCAGTATGAAGATATCACATAGTGATGAAACTTGACCATGTAAAGTTCTAAAAGTCAACAGAATAATCCTTGAGACAGTGTAGTAGATTAATTAACAGATTTCTAATAGTTTTCAAGAGTTTAATAATAACCAGAAGTAATTATGGGGGATTTTGAATACTCATTTTCTTAAACAGTTCACATAAAAGATTTGAGACATTCGAAGTAGTTTCAGGATATAAAAAGTAGAGGCATACACTGCTAATAATATTATCTTTCAGTTTTAATAGATTTCAAGTAGTTTCAGTCCGTAAAATATGAGATATCAGTGGAAAACAGGTAGCCAGTAAATCGACTAGTTTGTTCAGGTTTACGGAATTAATTCTAACACTATTAAACCATTTCAAAAGCGCTAAGAGCATGTAAATACCGATAAACACATATAGTTAATTTTCTAGACACATTTTAAGACATTTTACTAACCTGTTGTATGTTAATCCAATTTCAAAGTAACTTGCTATAAACACTGCACACATAAAATGCTTCTACACTGATTTTAAACACTGCCACACAATATAAAGTAGAGAATAAATTAAAACAGCCATAAAGCGAAGTAAATTCATCTAAATCAGATAGTTTCCAACACTTTAAGTATTTTTAAATATAAAATGAACACGTAAAATAGAATACCCGACTTTGACATTTTTTCATTTAAAAGCCTACTTAGATTCCGGGTTAAAAATTAGTTTGTCGTAAAAATACATTCTTTTAGCTTCCCACATATTAATTTCACGTCATTTAAAGCCATAGAACCGATGTTATAGGTTTTGCAAATTCACTCGGCATAAAACCCACGTGTAAATAACTAAATAATTTATTGTGTCTCAGAGGTAACAGCTACAAAGATAAAATAAACTTCAAAATAAGCAGTTTAATTCAGGCTACATTTTGATAATTTTTCCGGCTTGATAATCCAGAAAACTTCAGAGTTATACCATGAAAACTAAATAATATTTACAACCGATTGTTAGGAATTACCGGTTTTACCATAACTCAATGGATTTAAACAAAGTAGATATTTTTGGAGAATCTAAAATCGAGAATAATATTTTAAGCCTACTTTCGAGTTAATAATTACAGCCAATTTAAAAAGTAACAAAACATTGACTAGAGCCGTAAGACTTAGGAAAATCAACCGTACTGACAATTCTTCTGAGAGACAAAATTAACGTGATATTCAGATACTAAACACTTCAACTTGTAACACACATCACTTTCCCATTTCCTCGACAAGATTAAACTCTTAAGAAGAAAGTTATTAGATTAGACAAGAGGGTATGTGTAGCAGCGCGGAGGTACACTGTAGTCATACGGCATTACGTGGGGCAAGCCTATATAAGTGCAGTGGCCAGGGACATCGCGGCACGCTTTTGTAAGCCAGTGGTTCAGTCTCGAGTATAACGTGCACGTGAACGCACGTGTCCGGCGCGGTTTGGGTGGAGGTGGTCATGGGAAATGTTTACATCATGGCGTCGGGCGTGGGAAGAGTACATGGTTAGGACGCGTAGTGGCGGCCATTTTTGAAAGTTGGTTGGACATGTAAATTTCAAATTTGTTTTGTTTCACTTGGGGGAATGCGGTTTTGCTCTTGATTCTCAACTTGTGGTTTTTGGTGAAGATGAATGTCCGATTGCCTTGCTAACTGTAAAATGACATTATTAACTTGAATATTTTGGAAAATATAATTCTGTGATTTCGACAGGTGACTTTCATTTATACTTTAGTACCCTTCTTGTGGTGGGTTTAAAACTACAAGTGGCGACTGTGGTCAATGTTAACAGTTAGCATAAACATTTTAACACGGTTACTGAACTTCCTTTTGGACTTAGAATATTTTTGGACGACATCTGGTTCAGGTGACTTAGTCGATATCCAACCCCCAGTACCGACTTGTCCCTGACATGGCGACCGTGAAGGGACTTGGGCAATTAACCCATTGTTGAGCAAAGTGAACAGGACTTGGGTTTTAACCCATGTGAAGTAAAGTGTGTCAAAGAGTAGAGATAAAGACGTTCTTGAAACGAAGGACAGAGAGAGGCAAAGCCTTACATTTTTCTGTGAGAAAACACACATAATTTTTTAAACTATATTACACATGTAATTTTTGTAATTGTTTAGATATAAGATTCATTGTTTTAGTGATATTTTGCTTGGAATATTGAGATATTGATACATTTTGTACTACATTTCGAAACAAGAGTTTCTATAGTTTCTATTCTAAATGTGGAATTTGGGATAATTTTTGAGATTTTTGTAATATGTGTATACTTATGATTTTGATATATTTGGCATCTTTCTATGTTTTGACATTGATGATTTAAAAGAGTGTGAGTGAGTAAAGTTTCAGTATTTTTGTGATAATTTGGTGTGAGTGGAGAACAAAGCGACTGCATAGGTTTAGGGAGAGTTTAGGTTTAGGGTTAAGTTTAGTTTTGGGATTTTTCCAAATTTTGGGATATTTTTCAGTAATTTTTGGGATTTTTTTTTTAATTTGTTTTTGGGTTTTTCTTTCTTCAAGATGATCAGCCAGTTTTTGTTCCAAAAATGACTTAAATCTTCAGGGGGCATGTAAGGTATCCCTCGCTATATTTTTAATATTTTGTTAGATTTCGGGCCGAGTTTGGGGTTAACTGTAGTATCCGGTACCACACGTAAAATCGAGTTGACAACACTTTCCATACACTAAAGTGAATAAATAATCCATAACCAAGGTAAATAACATAGAAATTGCATTAAATCAACGATATTCTAATAGAAAATAGGTAACCTCATGTAAAAGTAAACTTGTAATATCAGATACTGACATTGTTTAACGAATTGTTATGAACCAATTTAAATGAAGGAAATGGCCATAAATAGTAAATATAGTCACTAAATAAACCTTTTATCACGATTAATAAACTTGATGTTAAAGATAAACAGACTATTTCAATACAGTAATATCTAACCTTCAATTTTGGGCACATAACAGACTTTGGTATTTCTGAAGTGATTTTCGTCCAGTAAAGAGTATAAAAGTCTAATAATATACAGGCCTAGAACTATTATAAACATAACTTCACATTTAAATACCGTTTAGCAAGTATTTTAAGGAAATAGACTGGATGTTTGGATGGTAGATTGAAGCAGTATGAAGATATCACATAGTGATGAAACTTGACCATGGAAAGTTCTAAAAGTCAACAGAATAATCCTTGAGACAGTGTAGTAGATTAATTAACAGATTTCTAATAGTTTTCAAGAGTTTAATAATCACCAGAAGTAATTATGGAGGATTTTGAATACTCATTTTCTTAAACAGTTCACATAAAAGATTTGAGACATTCGAAGTAGTTTCAGGATATAAAAAGTAGAGGCATACACTGCTAATAATATTATCTTTCAGTTTTAATAGATTTCAAGTAGTTTCAGTCCGTAAAATATGAGATATCAGTGGAAAACAGGTAGCCAGTAAATCGACTAGTTTGTTCAGGTTTACGGAATTAATTCTAACACTATTAAACCATTTCAAAAGCGCTAAGAGCATGTAAATACCGATAAACACATATAGTTAATTTTCTAGACACATTTTTAAGACATTTTACTAACCTGTTGTATGTTAATCCAATTTCAAAGTAACTTGCTATAAACACTGCACACATAAAATGCTTCTACACTGATTTTAAACACTGCCACACAATATAAAGTAGAGAATAAATTAAAACAGCCATAAAGCGAAGTAAATTCATCTAAATCAGATAGTTTCCAACACTTTAAGTATTTTTAAATATAAAATGAACACGTAAAATAGAATACCCGACTTTGACATTTTTTCATTTAAAAGCCTACTTAGATTCCGGGTTAAAAATTAGTTTGTCGTAAAAATACATTCTTTTAGCTTCCCACATATTAATTTCACGTCATTTAAAGCCATAGAACCGATGTTATAGGTTTTGCAAATTCACTCGGCATAAAACCCACGTGTAAATAACTAAATAATTTATTGTGTCTCAGAGGTAACAGCTACAAAGATAAAATAAACTTCAAAATAAGCAGTTTAATTCAGGCTACATTTTGATAATTTTTCCGGCTTGATAATCCAGAAAACTTCAGAGTTATACCATGAAAACTAAATAATATTTACAACCGATTGTTAGGAATTACCGGTTTTACCATAACTCAATGGATTTAAACAAAGTAGATATTTTTGGAGAATCTAAAATCGAGAATAATATTTTAAGCCTACTTTCGAGTTAATAATTACAGCCAATTTAAAAAGTAACAAAACATTGACTAGAGCCGTAAGACTTAGGAAAATCAACCGTTTTGACAATTCTTCTGAGAGACAAAATTAACGTGATATTCAGATACTAAACACTTCAACTTGTAACACACATCACTTTCCCATTTCCTCGACAAGATTAAACTCTTAAGAAGAAAGTTATTAGATTAAACAAGAGGGTATGTGTAGCAGCGCGGAGGTACACTGTAGTCATACGGCATTACGTGGGGCAAGCCTATATAAGTGCAGTGGCCAGGGACATCGCGGCACGCTTTTGTAAGCCAGTGGTTCAGTCTCGAGTATAACGTGCATGTGAACGCACGTGTCCGGCGCGGTTTGGATGGAGGTGGTCATGGGAAATGTTTACATCATGGCGTCGGGCGTGGCAAGAGTACATGGTTAGGACGCGTAGTGGCGGCCATTTTTGAAAGTTGGTTGGACATGTAAATTTCAAATTTGTTTTGTTTCACTTGGGGGAATAGCGGTTTAGCTCTTGATTCTCAACTTGTGGGTTTTGGTGAAGATGAATGTCCGATTGCCTTGCTAACTGTAAAATGACATTATTAACTTGAATATTTTGGAAAATATAATTCTGTGATTTCGACTGGTGACTTTCATTTATACTTTAGTACCCTTCTTGTGGTGGGTTTAAAACTACAAGTGGCGACTGTGGTCAATGTTAACAGTTAGCATAAACATTTTAACACGGTTACTGAACTTCCTTTTGGACTTAGAATATTTTTGGACGACATCTGGTTCAGGTGACTTAGTCGATATCCAACCCCCAGTACTCGACTTGTCCCTGACAAATCTCTTATAACTTTTAAATGTTGTTGTTTCACGGTATTGATGTAAGGAAAAATTACCTTAAAACTGATATGGGAATCGCAGCTAGGGTTACCTCCCGTACTTTATTATAGAGTAGTGTATTTTATTTTGTGTAGGCAAACTTTATTATCTACGAAAGTAATAAGGTATGATAGATACTTTCTTTTTCCTGATTCCTGTTATCTCACTGTTTGTAGCTACGTGGCCAAAAGTACTTAATGCGAGCAATATGTATCACCTTATATTGTTAGGGTCCTCGCAAGTACATTTAAATAATTTTCCAAAAGATCAAAATGGGCGTCATTTCTCTTCAACTTATTACTCAAGAAAGCTTCCAAACGAAGAAACTATCAGGCGTCGGTGGTTAGTTTATTCAATATCAAACAATAGTGTCTTTTGTTTTTGTTGTCGACTGTTTGATTTAAAGTCAACTGGAAATTTGACCACTACTGAAGGTTTCAAAAAATGGAAACATTTAAGTGAAACTTTGAAAGAGCATGAAAATAGTTTTGCACATAAAAAGCATTTATTCAATAGGCTGAAGCTGAAATCAGGTTCAAAACTGGTTCAACTATTGACAAGGGAGAACAGCGGGTAATTTCTAAAGAAAGATTACGATGGAACAATGTGCTTCAAAGATTGATGCACATAACCTTGTATTTGGCTGAAAACAACATGGCATTCAGAGGATCATCCGATAAATTATTTACTCCAAATAACGGAAAATTCTTAGGCCTTGTACAATTAATGGCGAAATTTGACCCCGTCATGGAAGAGCATGTTAAAAAGGCATTGAACGATGATTTGGCTGACCATTATTGCGGCAAAAATATACAAAATGAATTAATAGAAATTATGGCATCAAAAGTTATCTCTACCATAGTATCCCATATAAAGGATTCAAAGTATTACGCAATCATAGCTGATTGTACTCCTGATATAAGTCATAAAGAGCAACTTTCAATCACATTAAGATGCGCCGACATAAGAGAGGATGAAGTTAGCATAAAATAATATTTTATTTCTTTTTTGCAAATAGTAGATATAATGGGTGCAAGTCTCACAAAAAGTATTTTAAAAACATTGAGTGATCATGGTCTTGACATTAACAACTGTAGAGGACAGGGTTATGATAATGACGCAAACATGAAGGGAAAAAATAAAGGTGTACATAAAGAATTATGGACATAAATCCGCTAGCTTTTTTTGTACCATGTGGATGACATAGTTATAGTTTAGTATTATGCGATACGGCAAAATCATCGGTAAAATCCGTTACCCTGTTCGGAATTTTACAAAAAATGTTTAATTTATTTGCAGGATTGGTAAATAGATGGAAAATTTTGGCCGATCATTTGAAAATATACACCCTGAAAAATTTAAGTGACACGCGCAGGGAAGCTGGAATTGAAAGCGTCAAAGCGGTTCGCTATCAATTATGTGACATGCGTGATGCTTTGGTTTCCTTGGCCGATGTTACCTAACAAAGCGATGCCTCAACGTCATATGAAGTGACCACACCGGTAGGACAAATAAAAGATTTCAGCTTTATTGTTTCTCTTATAATATGGTATGATGTTCTTTTTCAAATTAATGTTGTGAGCAGAGCCAGTCAGTCATCTAAAATCAACTTTGTCTACTTTACTGAAATGCTTGATAAATGTTGCTCTTATTTGAAAATATATAGACAAACAGGTCTCAAACAGGCTATTGTAACAGCAACTGAATTAGCATCGGAGCTTGACACGCAACCATTTTTCAAACCACAAACTCGACTAAGACGTATTAAACATAGACCGGGTGAAGATGCTATTGATGAACCAATAACTGATCCAAAAAAAAAAGGTTTGAAGCAGAGTTTTTTAATGCTCTTTTGGACACCATGCATATATCAATGAAGGAATGATTTCAATAGATGCAAGATTTCTCTGCAACGTGGAATTTCTTGTTTAACATTTAAAAAAAATTAAGAAAAACTAATGTGTCATTGTTCTGTACTGCAAGAAAAGTTAACGATCAACTTTAAATCTGACATTATTTATAGTGCGATGTAACTTTAGGTCTCCAACACTATTTCGAAGACCATCAGGCAACACCTATTGAAACATTAAACTTTATCAAAAAGTACAATCTTCAAGAGTTATACCCCAACACCTGGATTTCGCTGGGTATTCTGTTAACAATATCAGTGACTGTTGCAAGTGGCTAACGGAGTTTTTCTAAACTAAAACTGATAAAAACGTACTTGCGGTCTACAATGTATCAAACAAGATTAACTAGTTTAGCCTCGCTGTCCATTGAAAATCAAGTTGTAGAAAACCTAGATTTTGCCAGGCTTATAAGAGATTTTGCTGACAAAAAAGCTAGAAAAGTAAGGTTTTAGTTTTATTGTTTTAATTTTCGTTTTTCATTTAATATTTCATGACTAAATGAAATTGTTTAGAGAATAAATGTATAAAATGTTATTATTAATAATAATAACATGCTTGTAATATTATATTATTTCAGTAAAAAATATGGCACAAAATTCAAAATATATTTTTTTTAAATTACATAAAAATAAAAGGGTGCCAGATGCATGACTCGCCTGGGGCGCCTAGATGGTTAAGGCCGGCCCTGAACCCCGGTATGTACACTTGTCAATATGCATCTTGTATGTCCAGCAAGGCAACTATGAGATACGAATTATGACTGTTATTTATTTATTAACTGTTATTAACGTTGAAATTGCGTCTACAGTACTATATCACTTTCAAAAACCCATCACACGGTTTACTAGGAGTTCATGATGTTCTATATGCCATTCTACCCGTTGTTTAATCATGAGGTTCATCAGTTTACATATATATGATATAAGTGATATGGGTCTATGTATATAGATTGGGATGCTTTATATGCTCATAAGGAGTGAAAATATACAAACTTTCTTGTTCCCATATCAGCTATTCTGGCTATTATTCATCATCATCATCATCATCATCATCATCAGTTTTCTGTCCTCATGCACATTTCACTTGGCTGCTTTCCATGCTCTTCTATCTTCTGCCTTTCTCTTAAGGTCCATGTAGTTGCCATCTTCTTTGATGTTGTCTATAATTTTGCACCTTCTTCTTCCCCTTATTCTCCTCCCACAAACTAGACCTTCCAAGGGGTCTTTTATCAGGCACTCTTCACTCCCCTCTCAACAAGTGTCCCATCTAGTTCTTTCTCTCTTTTATTACTTGGAGTATTGTTCTCCTTTCACTAACCCTGTCCAGCACTTCAACAATACTCATTTTATTCACCCAGCTTATCCTCTCCATTCTCCCCCACATCCACATCTCAAATGCTTCTAACCGCTTTTCATCATCTCGTCTAAGTGTCCACATCTCCGTCCCATAAACAGCCACACTCCACACAAATCATTTGCTGATTGTTTTGTCTGTTTTTCCAGTTAGTATCCTCCTTTTCCTGTTAAATGCTTCCTTCAAGACAGCAATTCAAGTTTTTATCTCTTGGTGGCGTCTTAAATCGTCGGTGATTGTATTCCCAAGATATTTGAATGATCTTACTTGCCTGATTTGAGCTCTTCCTAACTTAATATTTATTGTTTACCTTCCTTTTCCAATCAGCGTACTCTTAGTTTTATTATTCTTAGTAGGTAAAAAATATTGCACAAAACTGCTAAATGTTTTGGCTTTAGATTAAGTAGTTATTTATATTTACATTCAGTAAGTTTTTGCCTTTACTTACTGTTTTGCTGTCAGACTCCACATACTTTTTATTTTATTCAAAGTTCATGAAAAAATGAACTGTCTCATTTTTATATTAAATATTTATATGGAAAATAAGATAAATTATACTTACCATTTATCAGTGTTGGAGCAGCAACCAAAAATTTAATACACAACCACTTCTTACTCTATTGCTGCAGAGATTATATTAAATATTAATTTTTTGTATCATTCACAATAATAGTTCATCACATTTTCACTACACATAGCTGACCATTTATTTAGTTCAGGTAAAGCAGTTTACAGTATACATGTGCAAATTTCTGTGGAAATCGGATAAAATCTGTTGGGTTGTTTAAATTATGGGGTTTTATGGGGAAGAGGGAGTGGTTTTTTGAAAATTTTATTTGTTAGTTACCTTCTACTATGCGCACTCGACAACTCACCCAAGTTTCACTGTATTCGGATGAACGGTTTAGGAATGCATAGAGGATAAACTGACAGACAGATAAACATTGATTTTTATGTATAAGATGATGGCTGACTAAAAAATAGAGACACACTTCCAACTTTTGATGAAAATGATATAAATATAGTTAAATGATTGCATAGTAGTAAATATTTTTTTGGCTCATAACTGTATGTTTGGAAGTAGTTACTAGTAACAAACCTGACATATATTGGATAATTTACAATATTATGGTTAGTGCATAAAGCTGTTCCTTTGTAGCTTTGTGGCACTGGTAAAATACAAAACAGTTTTTATTTTTTATTTGGTCCTACTATGGAATTAGGAAGGAAATCAGGATTCCATAATTTATATTTTTGTGTGTAGTAATATCAGAAATTTGTAATACTAGGGAGAAGGAAATGGATTTTAGGCAATGTAAATTATAAAGCCTACGGGAAATAAACCCATCACTTACAAAAGTTGAAGGCAGGATGGCTGCTGTGAATACTAAAACACAAGATGAACACAATTGTACATTATATTGGTTCGCAACCCTATTCGTGCATAGAGATACAAGCCATTTAGAAAGGGAGGTGCATCCATCAAGCACCATGCAGACTACTGTGTGACTGAGTATGCTGTCGAGAACAGTATGGAAAAAAGTGGTTTTGGGAGGGGTTGAATGAAATAAACTATTAACAGCTAAGGAACGATATCGCTCATTGAGGCAGAATACACAAGTAGACATAAGTATGTAAAATTTAATGATAATGATAAATAAATACACACATAATAAAACAATAATTAAAAATAGGAAATACAAAAAAAAAATGTATACAAGAAAAGTGTGAAGAAGTATAAGAAGAAATGGGCATAGGTAAAGTAGATGTTGTATTTAGGAAGATCAAACAGAATTTTGGAGAAATGAATAAAAGAGGTGTAAACATTAACGCTGCTGATGGGAAATCTCTTTTAATCTCAGGAGCTAGAACTAACCGATGCAATACATTCAGAAACTGTATGATGAGGATGACTTGAACAATAACATAATGGAAAGGGAAGGTGATGTCGACATTGATGACTTAGGAGATTCTGTTTTGAGGAGAGAATTTAATAGAGCTCTCTGTGACTTGAAAGCAAATAAGGCAGCTGGAATTGATGAGATCCCTGCAGAATTTCTTAAATCCATAGGAGAAGAAGGAATTTGAAGACTATTATAACTGGTATCAAAAAGTTATGGAACAGGAGAAATTCCAACTGATTTTAATAAAAATATCATCTTCACACTTCCAAAAAAAAAAGCACAAGCTGACAAATATTACAATTATTGCACCATTAGTCTATCATCACATGCTTCAAAATTTCTGACCAGAATAATACACAGAAGAATGGAAAGGGTAGTAGAAGTGATAGTAGGTGAAGATCAGTTTGGGTTTAGGAAAAATCACGGTACAAGGGAAGCAATTCTGGCTTTAAGATTAATACTTGAAGGGTGGATCAAGAAAAACAAAGATACTTTTATGAAATTTCTTGATTTAGAAAAAGCTTTTGATAATGTTAGGTGGGACAAGATGTTCAAAATTTTAAAGAAGTCAGGTATAAAATATCGAGATAGAAGAATACTTTATAAACTACTTAAGAATAACAAGGCTATAAATTTTTTGGTTTCACAAAGGAATGCTGTAAAGTGACATTACCATTAAAAACTAGTTTTAATCATTAAATAGTGTGTAGAAATACTTGTTTAGTGGTTTGTTTAGTGTAATTAAGTATTAAAAATGTGCTGTAATATAAGTTTCATGGTTTAAAAATTTGTATTGGAGTTTGGTCAAATAATCTGAAGCACCTGTGATTGTTTACATTCATATTAACAATGATTAAAAGCAATAAGTTATTTATCAGTAAAGGGAAACTTATTACTGATGGGTTTAGTGTTTCAAATGGCTTTGTTTTATCTGGTATCAGATGAAAAAATTTTCTGTGCAATTTATCTTACCTGAAACGTTGAGAGCTTTCTTGGGCATGTTATATTAAATTACAGATAAATTTACACTTTTAAATTGTAGTTTTGATGGTTTAGGTTGCTGCAGTTAAGAGTAAAAATACCGCAAAATATTAGTATGAGTGAATTAAATTCGAGTGAGTATTGTTCGTTACAAACCAGACAGTGGGGTTAGGTCAAATTTGCAACCGAAAAAATTAGTGTGGAAATCCCTACAGTGGTGGTTGAGAAACACATGTAAATCCTTAAATAATATTGTGTGGTAAAATTACTGGTTTAATTTACGTAGGAAAGGCGTTTGGGAGAGTTGACATACAGGAGCGACTAACAGAATAAACAAACAGATTTTCTGAAAGCTGAGGGAAGTGGACATTGCGATAATTCTTGCTTAACAAAAACGGGTATTTATAGATTAACAGTACAGTAGGCACGTTGGTGCTTAGTGGATTTATATTTCTGTAGCAGAACAAGTGCGTAGAGGGACTTGTAACGTCTCAGTACTGTAGTTCCTAGTGACTGAGATAACTATCGGATCTTAAAATAAATTGTAGACTCGGGCATTAGAGTGAGTAAATTGTCAAATTAATTTTCGTTCAACTCTTACGAGGTGTGTACAAAAAGAAACCGAACTAATTAAATAGCGCGCCAACGGCTGCAAATAAAATTCTCTGACCTCCGTGCACACTAGTGATATCTCTCGGCAAGAGATTGCCTCTTGTCGCACTACGGTCGTTGCATCAAATTACGAGTGACAGCCGGTTGTGTGAGGTCATGCGCAGAGTGCTCGTCGGATTTGTGAGAAAGCGAGAATGAAGGAATTGGAGGAGCAACTGGACTGTGTGAAATTTTGTGTTAAACTTAGGAAAACTTTTACCGAGACACTTCAAATGCTTAAACAAGCATACGGGGATGACTGCATGAGCCTAACACAGTGCTATGAATGGTTTAAGCGCTTTAAGGAGGGCAGGAGTTCGGTTACCAACGATCCAAAATCTGATCGACCCTCCACATCAACAGACGACCACCATGTTGAGAGGGTTCGCACTGTGATTCGTGAAAATAGCCGTTTGACTGTCCATGAGGTTGCTGAAGAAGTCGGCATAAGTGTAGGCTCTTGCAATCACATCCTGAGAGAAAATCTTGGAATGCATCGTGTCAGTGCAAAACTGGTGCCACGTTTGTTGACGGACGAGCAGAAGGAGAATCGAGTTAGGATCTCTAAGGAGTTGCTTGAAAAAGCAAATGAGGACGAAAACTTCTTCAAGAACATCATTACAGGCGATGAAACATGGGTTTATGGGTATGATGTGGAAACGAAGAGGCAGTCTTCAGAATGGGTGGGGAAAGGATCTCCTCGACCAAAGAAAGCGCGGATGAGTCGGTCGAACATCAAGGTGATGATGGTCATGTTTTTTGATTGCAAAGGAGTTGTGCACCATGAATTTGTACCACGGGGTCAAGTGGTAAACAAGGAAGTCTACCAGAAAATTCTGACACGATTGAGAGATGCTGTGCGTAGGAAAAGGCCTGAGCTTTGGGGAATCAGTCGTGGATGTTGCACCATGACAACGCACCCGCTCTCGCATCGTTGTTTGTCACGAATTATCTGGCAAAACATCGCACTCCCGTTGTGCTTCAGCCACCCTATTCTCCAGACTTGGCTCCGGCAGACTTCTTTCTCTTCCCAAAACTGAAAAATACTTTGAAAGGACATCGTTTCCAGACCATATAAGAAATTCAAGACAATGCGACGAGATAACTGCGCGCCATCGGAGAAATTTCATTCCAGGAGGCGTTCCAAAACTTGAAAAAACAATGGCAACGGTGTATTGATAGTGAAGGCCAGTACTTTGAAGGGGACAGTGTGTAAAAGTTAGTATGATGAGCAATAAAGCAATTACAGGTACAGCAGAAGTTCAGTTTCTTTTTGTACACATCATGTATATAGCAGAGTTAGAGGAGCTATTCCAGGTCAGTGGTATACTAGTGTAGTTACAGCTATCAGGAATGAAGTAGTTGTTGTGTGGTCTGGTTAAACTGTCCTAAATTAAAATCTGGTAGTCTAAAAAGCTACTCCACTCAATAAAAATCTGCTAATGGTAAAATAATATTTTAATCTGTAATATAGTATTGTTCTTGCTACTTTAGAATTTGGTTGGAAGGTACTTGAGGTATTTTGGAAAAAGCATGTCTGGAAAGTGTGGCGCCTATCGTAGGATCATGAAGAATGGTAGGTGGTGCAGTGGGTGTAAGAAGGAGTTTCATGAGGGATGCAGTGGAGAGGAACGCAGGAAATAAATGAGGCTCTCCTATGATTTTTTCCACTTTGCATTTGGGATGAAAGGATCAGGGAGATGGATGTAAGGATGAGGGAGAAAGACGAAACAATCAGAGTGTTGTTGGAAAGAGTCAGGGCCCTTGAAGCTGAGCCTGTGAAGGCGAGGCCTATAGAGGAAAGGCATGTGGAGGCCACGCCTGTGGAGGCTCCACCTATGGTGGCAGATAGAGAAGGTGGGTACAGAGAAGATGGAGATAACGATGGTTGGGAGCAGATAACAGGTCGTAGGTGAAAAACTGTAAACAGGAGGAAGAAGCCAGATACTCCAGAAATTGTTGGGAATAATAGGTTTGACCTGGCACCATACTCAGAAGGGGAGGAGCCTCATGCAGATGTAGGAGTAGATAAGGTGCAGCAGGCCTTTAGGAATAGGGGTGTACAAGGAAAAAACAGGAAGAAAAGGGTTCTACTGCTAGGTAGTAGCCACGGGAGAGGTGTAAGCCCTCTCTTGCAGGATCAGCTGGTGTCAATTTACCAGGTCACAAGGTTTTTCAAATCTAGTGCAACTTTAGGTCAGTTAATAGAGGATATAGGTTCTTTTTGTTGGGATTTCACCAAGGAGGATAGGGTAGTGATAGTGGGAGGTGCTGGAAACATTATCGATAGAAATGCTAATTATAGTATAGAGAGTGACCTGAAGAAAATGTTGAAGGAGGCACAGCACACTAGGGTGGAGCTCATGCAAGTCCTAAGTCACCATGACCAGCCGCAATTGAACCACGCTGTGAGATTGGTAAATGTGGAAACGGAAGAGCTGCTTGGGAACAACATTAGTTCTGTCATGGGGATTGTGCCTGTGGAGACCATTGGTAGATGTGGTTTCACTAGACATGGCCTACACCTAAATAGGAAGGGCAAGGGAATACTTTCTGAGTTGTAGGCAAGGGCTGTGAGGGAGCCTACTTCCAGTGGTGATGGGGTTAGGAGTGTGCCTTTTTTAGATTAATGGCTGCTGGTGAGGGGGTTAAACAGGAAATCATAGGAATACGGAGTATAGATCCATAGTTAGAAAAATCACCAATAATGAAGAAATAGAGGAAGCTTTTGAAAAAATAACAGAGGGGGGGATATATGGGAAGGCAAATGTTAGTACTGAAAATATCACAATGCCAGTGATAAGAGTGTTACTGGTAAACTGTAAAAATATAATAAATAAATTCCTGGAATTTGCAAACCTAATTGAGATACATGAACCTCAAGTAGTTATAGGGGTCCTGGTTAAAAGGAGTACTAGATTATGAGGTTTTTCCCGATCGTTACAGAGTGTACCACAGAGACACGGGAGCAATTGAGGGAGAGGTATTCATACTTATTAGCAAAGACTACTACAGTTCACTGGTGTTTAGAAATCATGACCATGAGTTAGTTGGGGTAGACTTCTGGGGAAATAAAAAAGAAAAAATCAGGGTGTTGACTGCTTACCATAGTGGAAAAATGAATGATAAAGATGAGACTCTTGGGAAGAAACTAAATTCATAGGCAGAGTTCAGAAGTGAGCAAAGAATGATCATCATTGGTGGGGATTTGAATCTACCAGGTGTCGACTGGGTAGGAAATAAGATTAATAACTCTAAGGGACAAAGTTTTGCAAATACCTTAGTAAGGGAAGGAGGCTTTACACAAGTGGTTGAGCAGAAAACAAGGGGATAAAACATGTTGGATATTTTCCTAATAAAGACGGATGATAAACTAATTGGGTGTCAACTAACCGAAGGAATAAGTGCTCACAATGCAGTTCTGATGGATATAAGAGGATCCAGTAAACCAGTGGCCAGAATTGAAGGGGGAAATAGGTACAATTATAAAAAGGAACAAATCATGGAACTGAAAAGATATTTCAGGATTAATTTTATTAAATCGAAGTATGGCACAAGTTCAGTGGAGACCAAGTGGGAAGAGTTCAAGGAAATGATAAGAAAGGGTGAAGAAATGTTTATTCCAAAACAGAGAATAAAGAGAGGTACAGAACCATCATACTATAACAGGGAGGTGAGGAGGTTAAAGAGATTGGTGAGACGAGAACATAACAGAGTTAAGAAACAGCACGACAGTAGGAAGGTCATGAAACAACTAGACAAGGAATTAATAATGTCAAAGAAACTGGCTGAGGATGAATTTATGAAGAATATTATTGGTGCAGGGGGGCCTCTGACTGATGCATCTAGAAATATCTATAGCTATATCAGGATACTGAGGGGAAGAGAGGGTATTGAGACAATTATAGATAAGGATGGAGAAGAAGTAATGGAGGATTTAAAAAAGGCAGGTTTATTGAGTAACTAGTTCAGTGAGTTTATTAGGGACAATAATTCAGGGGTTATATCTGGAAACAAGCCTATCTGCACAGTTGGCAGATTAGAAAAATTGAAATTAAATATGAAGCTGTCATGAAGGAACTAAGGAATCTAAAACAGCATAAAGGGGCTGGTATTGATAATATTACTACAGATGTTTTATGGATAGTAGGATGGGACATTGTACATTACCTTGAAATATTATTTAAATTTAGTCTGGATACTTGTAGTTTACCAGTAGACGGGAAAAGTGTGATGATAGTACCAGTCCATAAAGTAGGGGTGACAAATAGGGTTGAAAACTGTAGGCCAATCAATTTGACATCAGTGGTAGGTAAATTAATGGAGAGATTATTACACAAACATATTAGAGGTGTCTGTGAGGAAAGTAAATGTTTTTCAAGTCGACAACATGGCTTTACAAAAGGATAATTGTGTGAATCTCAGTTAGTAGGATATCAATGGACTTTCGGATCACGATGCCCAGTTATTAACCATCAACACTTCAATAGGAACTAGCACTAAGAGTAATGTATTTAAACTTCAGCGTGTAATAAATGATGAGTCAGTTACTTGTTTTAGAATGTGCCTGAATACCACAAACTGGAAACAGGTATACAGTGCTAAAGGTATGGATGAAAAATACAACATTTTTAGTAACATTGTATTAAATTTCTTTGAAAGTTGCTTCCCCTTGAAAAAGTGTCGTGCTTCTCAAAAAGAACAAAAGCCTTGGATAACTATTGGCATTAGAACATCATGCGTTAATAAAAGGAAGTTGTATATTGCCTCTAGGAACAGTGTGAATGCTACTGTTAAAACACATTACAAACAGTACTGCAAAATACTGAAAAAGGTCATTAAAGAATCTAAAAGTATGTACTACAAACATAAAATTCATGATTCTGAAAATAAAATTAAAACAATAAGGGACATTGTAAAAAAGGAAACAGGAAAGAGTAATCAAACAACTAATGATATTTTTGTCAAAGAAAATTCAGTAGAATCTAATTTCTCAATTGCTGATAATTTTAATAAACATTTTTTATCTGTTGCTGACAAGATGACTGCTAATAGCTCAGTGACGCACAGTATGGATTTTGTCAAAAAAGGTTTCCAAGAAAAATTTAACTCTATGTCTATAAAATTAGCAACTCCAGAAGAAATAAGAAAAATTATCAAATCCCTTAAGAGCAAATACTCAAGTGGTTATGATGGGATTTCCAGCAGATTAATTAAATTGTGCTCCACAGAATTAAGTAATATACTAAGTTATCTATTCAATATATCTTTACTTGAGGGAACTTTTCCAGAAAGGCTTAAGTATGCTGTAATTAAACCACTCTATAAAAAGGGAGATAAGGCAGCCGTATCGAATTACCGACCAATTTCATTACTAACAGCCTTCTCCAAAGTTTTTGAGAAAGCAATGTACAATAGAGTTTATGAACATCTAAAAAATAATAATATTCTAACTAAATCACAATTTGGTTTTCAAAAGGGTCATTCAACAGAACAAGCTATATTTGCATTCACTGACAATATTTTAGAAGGAATAAATGATAAATTAATTCCTGTGGGAATTTTTTGTGACTTATCTAAAGCATTTGACTGTGTAGATCATAAAATTCTGATACAGAAACTTAAGTATTATGGTATAGATGGCATTGTTAATAAATGGCTTAGTTCTTACCTTCTAAATAGAAAACAGAAAGCGTCAATGGAGAATTTTAAGGCTGCCTTAAGATGTCCACTGTTTTCTGAGTGGAAATTAATAAGATGTGGAGTACCTCAGGGTTCTATATTGGGGCCACTATTGTTTTTAATATATATAAATGATCTACCCTGTGTTTCATCTAAAAACTCAAAATTTGTCCAATTTGCAGATGACACAAATATAGGAATTAAAAACACTCCTGATTTGTCTACAGAATATATTTCAAATAATGTCTTTGAACTGATTAATAAATGGTTTACAGCTAATGGCTTGTCTTTAAACTTTGATAAAACTCAGTATATGCAATTCAGTACATCACACAGATTAACACCTGACATAGACATAAAATTTGCAGGCCAGTCCATTCAAGAGGTAGATAGTGTGAAATTTCTAGGTTTGTATATTGATCATAATTTAAATTGTAAAGTACATGTTTCTGACTTACTAAAGCGATTGGGAGCAGCCACATTTGCAATTCGTACAATCTCAGCTTTAGGTGATCTCCGTATGAGGCAGCTAGTTTATTTTGCTTATTTTCACTCCTTATTGTCATATGGAATAATATTCTGGGGCAATTCTACCCATAGAGACAAAGTGTTCAGAGCCCAAAAGCGTGTAATAAGAATTATGTGTGGTGTTAGCAATAGAACTTCATGTAGAGAGCTGTTCAAGAAGTTAGGGATTTTAACATTAGCATCTGAGTATATATACACATTAATGTCCTTTGTAGTCACAAATTATACTTTGTTTGAAACAAATAGTAAAATACACAATCATGGCACTAGAAGTAAAAATGATCTTCACAAGACTTACAAGTCATTGTCATTTGTTCAAAAAGGGGTCCGATATTCAGGGATACATATCTTCAATATGCTCCCAACCCATATTAAATGTCTAGTAGATGATAAGAATAAATTCAGGAAAACATTGAAAGAATTTTTAATTGAAAACTCCTTCTACTCTGTCGAAGAATTTATTTCTAAGGTATCTAAAAAATAACTGCCAGTATCTTGTGTAAATATAGTTCAACTAATTAATTTACCATGTATGCTATGACTGTACATCTCCTGGTGTATGTATTTAGTTTGTTACGTAATTGTTTACAGTACCATATATGTTACGACTGTACATCTTGTGGTGTATGTATTATTTTGTTAATTTTTTATTTTTTTTTTAATGTACCATATATCCTATGACATCTTCTGGTGTATGTATTATTTTGTAATGGAAGTGTTTAATGTACCATGTATACTATGACTGTACATCTAGTGGTGAACTTATTATTTTGTTATGCAACTGTTTATCTGTAAATTGACAACTTTCCACATTCCACAGAGCCAGTCTCTTATATTGGGATCAATGGAAAATGAATATATTGTATTGTTGTATTGTATGCAAGATATTTCTGATGAAATGGACAGGGGAGGTCAAGTTGATAATGTGGCACTAGATCTTTCAAAGGCCTTTGACAGAGTGAGCCATAAAATGGCGTTAAATAAGGTAAAAACTACTGGAGCTGATAAAAAGGTGATTTTCTGGGTGGAGAAATTCCTAAAATTTAGAACACAAAAAGTTAAGGTAGGAAATGCAACATCAAAAGAAGTAGAAGTGAAGATGGGAGCTCCCCCAGGGTAGTGTATTGGACCATTGTTATTAGTTATTCCAATGAATGATTGTGTTAATGGTTTACAGTCAGAGATTAGATTGTTTGCAGCTGACATAACGTTATATAATAGGATCAAAACAATAAAACACTGTAAACAGCTGCAGGGTGATCTGGATAGGATAACTAGCTGGGTTAGTCAACATGGGAAGAAGATAAATGCAAAGAAGAGTCAGCTTATTAGGTATACATATAAAAAGCTAAAGGCTGATTACAATTACAAAGTGGGGAAGGAGCTACATATTGAAGACTCAAAATGTAAATACCTTGGCATTACATTTGATTGCAAATTTAAAAGGGCAGTACACATTGGACAGGTGGTAGAGAAAGGGTTCAAAATCCTTCACCTGTTGGTAAGAGAGATGAGGGGATGCACTAGAGACTTAAGGGAATTGGGGTACAAAACTTTGGTGAGACCACTGCTGGAATATGGTGGTGTAGTTTGGGATCCACATTTTTGGTACCAAACATAGGAATTGGAGGGGGTACAGTGGAGGGCTGCCAGGTTTGTCTCTGGAAATTACCACAGAACACAATCGGTAACTAATATGATAAAGGAGCTGGAGTCGGATTCATTGGATGATAGAAGGAGGGTGAATAGAGTCATGGGAGTGTACATAGCCTACTGATGATGATGCATGGAAAGATATTGGTGGTAAAATTAAGAGAGGTGCTGGAAGGTTAAGGTTGTCTATGACAACAAGCTGGCACTTGATTAACAGGCATAAGGGTGTGGGAAAATTTTCTTTCATAGGAAAGGGAGTGAGGGACTGGAATTAATTGCCAAGAGAAGTGATGAATAACTTACCGAAAACACTGAAAGAATTTAAAGTAAAAATTAGTTGAGGGCAAAAGTAAGATGGAAGGGGAAAGGGAAGGGGTGTAGGGAGATTGCCACCAGAGCGTGTGCTCCATCGCAATTTTATCAATTATTATTATTATTGGAGAAGTAGAGAACCATGAGAGACATACATCAGTTAAGAAGGGTGTGAGACATGGTTGTAGTCTATTCCCATTAACATTCAGCTTGTATGTAGAAGAAGCAATAAAGGAAGTAAAGAAAAAATTTCACGTAGCGTGTTTAGGGAGAAAAAATCAGTTTGTTACGATTTGCTAATGACATTGTCTTGTTAGAAGAACAGGCTAAGGATACTGAAAAGATACAGAATAGCATGAAAAAATGCTGAAGGAAGATTTTGCACTGAATATAAATCAAAGCAAGACAAAAGCGAAGAAATGTAGCAGAAATAATACCGATCACAGTAGATTAAATATAAAAATAGGATCACATGGAATAGGAGAAGTAAGTGAGTTCTGCTGTTTGGGAGGCTAAATCGCAAACAATGGCCAAAGGAAGAATGATGTTAAAAGCAGAATAGAATTAGTAAAAAGTGCCTTCATGAAAAAGAGAAATCTTTTAGTTTCAGATATTGATCTAGGACTTAAAAAAAGAACTTATTAAAACTCTATATGAGGAGCACAGCACTTTGTAGTACTGAAGCATGGACTTTAGGAATACCAGAAAGAAAGAAAATTGAAGCATTTGAAATGTGGTACCACAAAAGAATGCTGAAAATTATGTGGACAGACACAGTACGAAATGAACGAGTTTTGGAATTGATGGATGATGAAATAAGTTTGTAGAAGAAGCTTACAGAAAGAAGAGACAGGCTGGTATGTCATATTTTGAGACATGCAGGACTGGTTAATTTATTGGTGGAGGGAACAGTTGAAAGTTAGAACTGTAGAGAAAGACAAAATTAGAATATATGAAGCAGATAATTGAGGACATGAGTTGTAAGGGATATGTAGACAAAAAAAGAGGTTAGCATAAGATAGGAAGGGATGAAGCATTTCATCAAACCCACAGCTGGACACTACCATGGTAGTGGTTACAAGTATAGCTGACCATCAGTTGGGGGCACACTGTTTAATAGAAGCTTACACATAAAGATTGCTATCTACAGAAGGCCTCTAAACACCATCCTGAGCAGAAGCGCAGTATTATCAAAACAATGGCCAAGTTTGTACTAAAATAAATAAATATTAAACATTTGGATAGGAGAAAAACCACCATTTACTATAGAAGAGGATTCATGTGGCATCAATACACCAAAAAAAAAAAAAAAAAAACGCATAGAGTAAAATTTTCAAGCCTATGGCCTTTCTTCGTTAGTGGTGAGATGCCTGCATGTTGGAGACCGGCAGCCAACTGAGTAAGCCCGCAAGGCCAGTAACTCATGGTGGTGGGGAAACAACATGGTGGGGACTGAGGATGGGGGTAAAAAGGTATAAGCTTGAAAATAATAATAAATAGATAATAAACCTATGCATAGGGACCCGTCATGGAAGTGTGATAGACGTCAGCTGATGGTCCTAAATTACCTATTAAGCATCCTATCCAAATGTTTAATATATCCACTTTCAGTGCCTTTGTTTCCTAATAACATAAATAAGTAAATATGTATATAAATATACATGTGATGAATTTAGTGATTTGAATGTGTATCTGAGTGCCTTCAGGTACAGTAGGAAGGAAACACAGTGGCCACCCTAATTTATACATCCGGCAGCCAGCTAGCAGGATGAGGAACAGCCATGGCTGCAGCCTTCCTGTATACATGTATTAAGACTGTGATCAGCCAGAGATGTTACTGGATATCCACAGCGTGAAGTCCAACAATGATGATCTAGGACATACAGAGATCTGTGAAGGACACAAGCTGCAAGAGTTTACATTAGCTTGCAAAGCTGTGCACGATATTACTTACATACTACTAAACCCAGCACTGCCACCAGATCAAAGATAAGTGACAAAACACATGTTATAGGGAGGGCAGAGAAATTATTTTATACTTTGCTCTCTCTGTTAGAGTGCTAGAAGATCCTCTAAGGTGACACATATACACTACTGACCACTAAACATTACCATGTTTAGCTTCAACTTAAAGCCACTGGAATCATTAAGCACAAAACCCGCTTAAATAACTTGACCAGTGCTAGTCAACCCATACATATTTAGAATTCCATAGTCCAGTGACTTATCTTCAAGAAAGTAGTTCAAAAGGTATTCTGGTGTACTAAAGGGTACCTACAAAGGTCTATCTCAGAATTGATATTACCTAGATACTATAAATTTCTCCACACTATTGAAAGATTTAAATCTAGAAGGTGCTCTTTTAAGAAAGTCACATAAATCTTGAAAATCAGGAGCCCTGTTCAAATAATCCATGTACCCATTCATCTTCCCCAGGAAATCAGCCTTTTTTTTTCTTCCTAAAACTGTCCTAGGTTGTTCTTCGATAGTAGGAGTAAGAGTAGAAGTAGAAGAGTGGAAGAAAGGTTAAAGTATCTCCATTTGTTGTTGCAATAACTATAGCATCTTTTACTGGAATCACTGCAAGCTTAGAAAGGTCAGATGTCCTGGCCTGGATAAAGTTACTACCATCACTGTTCTCCAATTAAAATAATGTTCAATGTAAAGCTTATGGAAATCCTTTTTAAAGCTGAATTAAATTAAAATATATAAAATATGATTACAGGAAGCCCTTGTTGTAATTGCAAGTTAAACCATTTAGTGTATTGGGAGATATTAATTTCTGAAAAAATTACTGATATTACAGGAGTTGAAAAGCTTATAATATTCCCTGCTGCTATCTTGAATTGGCCAGTCTATCGCTAGAAATCAGACAGTTAACTTTCTCACTAATGCTAGTGACTTGGTCTTATCCTTTGAATGTGCTTAGCCTGTCAATCTTCAATGGGACTGTTGTCTGATGCCTTATCTGCAATTCTGGTACCGGCAATATAAGAGTTTAAGTATGTGTGATTCAAAACTGTGTGAAGAGAACTTATTTAATCATACCCTTTTTGTTTGGGATTATAGTACAAGCCCGTGGCAACCGATTTATTAAATATTAAGGTATCAGAAGGCTACACAGGTCATGAACTTTTATGTTCACAGTTTTGGCAAAGTGTTGCAAACCCAAGTGCACGTTTAGTCCTGACACCTTGTAAAAAAAAAGGGGTATTGTGTCTAAAATCAACAAATTTTACAACCAGTTACGCCTTAGTTTCAAGTAAAGAAATTGAAAAAATACCTTAATTATATACAAAACAAGCTCTAAATATACAAACAGTACATTATACCTCCATAATTAATATTAATAAATTAATTTTTTTAAATTTATATATGATTTATTAGTTAAATTAATGATTTAAAAAGTTGCTTGAAATGATTTTCTCAACAGGTGTAGACTTAAAACATATTATAACCTGAAAATATATTTATTTTAAAATATGGCACATAGACATAATGTGAATTTAATTTTATGGTCAATAAACAATGAGAATTATATCCAAGCAACAACTTTGTCCTGCTTCAATGGCTACTAAAAAAAGTAATTAAATAATACAAGGCAAAGTTTTGTCAATGTTTGTTCTCAATTATTTTTTTACAAAAAAAAATGAAAACATTTATAAATGGAATTATTTATCAAAAGTTAATGTCTCCTGTATCACTCACAGAAAAACTACAATACACAATATACAATAGTTTGGATATCAGACACTCTTATCTGACAAATTTATTTGCTCAGGTTACCTGTTGGGCAGTAACATGAAGGTAGTAGTGCATACAGTTGCAGAAAATTTTGTTAAGTTTTTACTGTCTGATCAGCTTTGATGTATGCAGCAGCCTCTGACACCATAGACACCTGTCGCACTGAATTTATTTAAGTAACCCTGTGACTTAGTGTAAACAGTTAAATCAATGATTTCTGGTTGCATGATATGCACCTGTCTTCTGGTCAATCTCATAACCCAGTGCAAGTGAAGGCACGAATAATCGAGACCAAAAGACCTCCCTTCTCCTCCATTTAAAACCTCGTGTCGGTGCTACCCTTCCTCAGCGCCTCTGATGAGGTCGAATCGGCTTCCTTGCTGTTGCAGCTTCTCTCTTCATAGGTGGAAATCGATCAACACCATACATAAAGAACTGACTAATTCATAAATTATCATGTTATTGTGTGAATTAACTGCCCCTCCAAACACTCTCCAATTCAAACATCTTTTCTTTGTTTGAGGCTTACTGCTTCGGAATCTTTCGCACTTTTTCATGTTCATTCAGTTTTCCTTCTCTCTCAGATTTAGTACTAATAGTATCTCTAATTTGGTGAATCTTGATGGTGTCAAGAATCTGAGATTGGCCACGCAAGCTTAGTACAGTCACAGTTTTTCGCAAATCTTTCCCGTCGCAGTGGTCAATGCACAGACCTATAGCTGACACTGCGTTGGTGGTAAGAGATCGTATATCTGTCTTTTTGAACATGCTGTTCGCGTTCGATTGTGTGTATGTTTCATCTTTCGTTCTGGTGTGTATGAAACTCCTTTGAGCTCACCATAAAAGGCTAAGTGGTCGCTAATGTCAGATCTTTGAATATTTAGCCTAAACTGTGGAATTATTACTTGAAACACTGTATAAAGCATGTTCGTTTTTAATAAAGTCCTCCTGGGTGACTAGCTGAGAGGACTTTATTAATTTTCAATGCTGGGAGAAACGTTGAACTTATTCATATTCATTATTCTTTATTGCCTAACTAGCTGATACCTGTGACTTCGTATGTGTGGATTAAGAACTTCTTTGCCAGTATCGAATATAGAAAGTTGTTGGTAACAAAGGATTCGTCACAAACAACACCAAGTCGGCATAATATCATAGGAAAGCCATCACTATATCATTCTACCATTGAACCTGTCTCTTGAAGAAAATGAATTTCCAAGATATTTAAAAAAAAAAAAAAAAAAAAAAAAAAAAAAAAGGATGGTGCGGGGATGTGGGGGAGGGGGGGGGTTGTTAACTAAAGGCAGCTTTATTTCACCTTGGTTTTTTCTTCAGCATGATCATCCGATTCTTGGGTTTCAATTACTTTAACTGCTAGTGCTCTGCTAGAGCTACATCTTAGGCCAGTTTACGACCGCAAGGCATGTCAAAAAAAAGGCAAATTAAACTCGTGCCAGAAACATTTAAGCAGACACAAAGTAATAGGACAGAGAAAATCTACATCTATACTAAATAATACGTTTTTTCTCTAAACGAAATTTATTAACAACTTATAAACTAACATAATGCATGATAAGCACACGACTTAACAATACAGACTAAGGGAGAAAACATACCGAGCAGCTCGCGCTGAAGATAGCGGCCGCGGTGGCGGTAGATGTTTAATCCACGTGAATCAAAAGCATTGTTAGTAATGAGTCAGCGCACGCCGAGGCGGTCGCGGTCGCCGTCGCTGCTCGCCGTTCAGCTGGATGTAGATGCCAGAACAAAGTATTTTGTTTTCACCTCGCGGCCTAGCGCACCGCTGGAGGTCTGCTTGGCACTGATTGTCTGAGCTATGTCAAGGCCACGTGATCCAGCTTCTACAATTGATTTTACATATCTGCTTTCGTATTGTACATAGAGGTGTTGTTTCATTTTGTCTTGTTCTAAATATTGATTTATTTAATGGATGTCATTTCATTCTACACAATTGAAAATTTAAATTAACAATGTACTGCTACATTCTGTTTTAAATAAATTATTGATGAAATAATAAGTACAGATTTTTATAAATTGGGCAACTACGGAAAAGTTAATGTTTCAAGTAATTAAACAGTCAGCGGTAGATAAATTACAACAAATTTTATAATAATAATAATATTTAATTAAATTGTAATGGAGCGCACTGTCCGGTGGCAATTTCCCTACACACCCATCTTTCCCCCTTTCCTGCACCCACCTACATTTGCCCTAATTGAAATAATTATCTATTGTTAGTAACTTGATTGACTATTCAGATATTATTACACATCATATACCGACTGAAATGGAATATCAGACAATTCAGTCCAATAATTATAAATTTAAAGAAAGTAAAAAAAAAATCTAGTGTTATTTATTATTTAAAAAAAATTGTTGACTGAATTTGAAAACTCTGATTTTTAAATAGAAATCTTGATTTTGGATTGAAAAATTTGAATTTGACTTTAAATTGCTTTGTTAAACGGTAGGTTACTTTATTTACAATAATTATCAATAATTATAGTCACGACGAGTTTTCGCTCAGCATGTATTGGTTTGTTGTGGTAACTGTTATAAACATTTGACTTCAGTTTGTCCAGGATTTTACGGTAAGTTTGTGGTTAGGGATTGCAATCCAGCAAAGCGGGATCCCGCAATCCCGCGGGATCCCGCATCATTAAGGCCGCCACACACGAGCAGTCCATCTGGCGCCAGGCCATTTCACACCATTCCATTTAGACTCGGTCCAAACCAGGGGGTCACACACGACAGAGCCGCGCCAAGCCAGTGCGTGCCTACAAATTTCGCCAGTCCGGCTCTGGCAGTGTAGGGGCTAGCACGATTGCTCGGCATTTTAAGGGTCACCCATTCGACTCCGCCCTGGGGCTTGTTTGGTTTTATTTTAGTGTTTTTTTTTTGTCTCCGAAAATGTGTTCCAAAATTACATGAAAGAAGCCAAATACAATATTTAGTACAATATAAACTGGAGCTGGCTAAATGATCGTACAGACCAAAGGCCTTTTTTTTCGCTAGGTTATGGAAAGTTTTTTTAAAAAAAATCAGCAGTCATTTAAAACTATTTTTTTCGCTTTTAATTTTATTTTACAGGGAAAAAATTAAATTCTTCTTAAATGAATTCTTGAAAACAATTGTCATAAACGATGAAAATTAGTAAGAACGTATAAAATACAAAATGCGGTGGTTTAACTCAATTTTCCTTGCTTTTTTAGAAATTAACATAATGCATAACATTCTGTAATAAATTTTGGAACATAGATGTTTGTAAGCATCTTAGAATTTTAGCAAATTCTAGCCTCACACCTTTAGGCATTAGGGGGAAAGCTTACTCTGTAGTAAAAGATAGTTTTCATTTCAGGTATAGGTTATGGGAGTGAAGCTTTATATAGCATGAAGATACTGTAACCAAACAAACTAAATAAACCCCTTTAGGAATAATAAAAGTATTCAAAAGTAAATAAAAGCCCTAAAGTAAACCTTCTATAACAGAAAGAAAACATTAGTTTGGGAGGAAATAGGTTAAATCACTCAAGTTCAGTTTCAAATAATAAAAATTGCTATAAGTTAACTTCACAGTTTCTAAACCAATTTGAATGCAGTAAAGACTTTTAGTAGTTGCTAAATGCCGAATATAAACTTTGAATAAAAATAAATAAGCTTTAAATCAACTGAAAAGTAAATAATCATTAGTAATCCAACTTTGTAATTATGAGCTTCTACCTGGGAGCATTTTGTCATTTTTAAACCAATTTACGAGCAAGAAAGTGACTCAATATTTAATAAACCAACTAAATTAATTTTCTGTAATGATATTAACACCTTTTACTAACCTTAAATATGATAATCCAAAATAATCCAGTTCAGCACATAAGAGATTTCTAATATTTGGCATTTCACTGTTTTTATACACTTTCGAACAGAATAAAGTAATTTTAATGAAGTAATAATGAAATTAAAATATAAATTCACTAAAATTTCGTAGTTTCTGAACGTTTAAATAACTTAAATCAATTTTTAATACTTCGTCAGATGCACTTCACATTTAACAATTTTTATCTCAAAATCCTAGAGAACATTTGAAATAAAAAGTAGATTTCCGGGAAGACCTAAAAATCTAATATCACATATAATAATTTCAAGTAATTCCACGTAATAGAACTGATTCTAGGGAGATCTTAAAATTTAGTTTTCATTCCGACCATGAGGTTAACTTAGAAATTAATTACAACCGTTCAAAAGTAGATACAGAGATGAGATAACTTTCAGAATACGTAATTTAATTCAGAGAATCTCTCGGTAATTTTATATTTCGGATAAAAGTAATAGAAATAAAGTTATAAAATTAAAACTGAAATCGCACTTTGGTTACGTCGTAGTTAGACTTTCCCTGCACCAATCTTAATTAAAATTACACCAATAAACTCAGGAATTTTAGTGGAACACGGTGATAATAATATTATTTGCATAAATTGTGGCGTTAATAAAATGACGAAATATAGAAGTTTCTCGAACAATAGTAATTCCCCAGGGTAGAAAATTAGTTCACTCCTACGCTAAGATCTTTTAAACCAGATGCTTAAAGTTAATCACTAAATATCCATTATTTCACAATTAAATAAGTATAAACACTGTCACACCTAGTCACACAAGTTTCGCATAGTTGGTTAGTTACTGAGATATTTCCGATCTAAATTGTCTAGGTGTTAGTAGAAAGTTGTATTTTGGCTCTGACGTCAGCGAGGTTATAAATCACGGGGCGGTGACATGACGCCATTCTGTCCGGGTTTGAACATTGTACTGACATGATGCTAGGTGCTTGTGCGTTGGTGAGGTTGGTAACTCAAGTTTTGAGTTGGTACCACCGGGTCGGCCATTTTGGCTTTTGGGGCGTGGCCTTTGTTTATCAACATGTAATTTTCATCAAGGGGTCGGTCGGTCTTCACTTCTCTCCACAATCTGCAAACTTCTGGAACGAGTGTTCGATATGCCTAATCAACTGTAAGAACGTTGTTTTGAACTTTGGATTTCATTTGAATAAACTTGAAGAATTTTTGGGAAAGTGAACTGTTTTATTTCCGTAGCTACTAAATTACCTTTTCAATATTTGGGGTCTTCAAATATTGGGGCGACCTGAAGCGTTCTAGTTGAATATCCTGGCAACATGGTCAAAGCAAATTAACAGATTCAGTAAGTTTTCATCGAACAGTGAGGTGCTATCAAGAGTTTAAGTTAAGGCACTTAGTCGATACTACAACCCCGGTATCGGTCTATGTCCTTACATGTTGTAATATATTCATATTAGTGATGTCACCTCGAATCAAATTTAACAACAAGGTTATAATTGAATAAAATCTTTAAAATGGTTACATTTTACTGCTGACAAAAATGACTGAAACTAGTGTTTATTAAAAAACCGAACGAACATACTACAGTGTATGACTTACACCGGTGTATTTATAACCAAAAATGATATATAGTGAGATTGTGTAATGTATCTTGAATTGTAAGAAAGAAGATCTTGAATTGTTTCTTTAGAATCAATTATGTCTAGAAATCCTACTGGGAAGTGCGCTATAAGTAAGCATGTAGGATACACAGTGAGCACAAAGGATGCGTTTACAAACACAATGATTTAAGTCTGATTTATACCACTTTGCTGATAAAGGAAGCACGTATTTCGTTCATCAGTTGAATTTCCAGTTCCTCCTGTTGGAAGCTGAATGAAAATCTGAATTGCTTTGAATTTTTTACTAACAGATTGAGAGATTGATTTATCTACATATGGTTTCGGTGTCTTTTTTTTTATTGAAAATGTAACTGACCTACACCATTGTGACATAAACCCTTCCAAATCGAACCTATCTCCGTGAGATAAAAACTTCGTAATATTTATTTGAAGCCGCGGCCAAAGCTCATATTTTCGATCTTTCAGAATTGTTTTTGGTGTTGCACTAATTCGCTATTAATACTGATTTTTTTAAAAAAAATCTCTGTGTACAAGAATGAAAGGACTAGGGTGAAAACGACGAACAGATGAAATTCTATGAATTTATTAGCCGTTCTAAACTTACTATTGGGTTTAATCTATAGGTATAATAAAACTAAAAACGGTAAAGTCTGCACATATGAGATATTCTTTCGGGTAGTATTAACGCGCTACAGGAAAGAAATGAGCTGTATTTTTTTTAATTTGTGTCTGTCTGAAAATTAAGAACAGGATTAAGGAAAATAAATATTTGTCAGATTTTGACCGAGTTTCGCTTAATGTACAGTCCGTGGTCCCGCGAGTAAAATAAGGCAAGTTTCATTTTGATGTGAATTTGGAAAGCTGAGATATTTAAGACAAAAGTGTCTACAAATTAGTGTCCACTTTTCTTTGCCCGGGTTATCCCACTCCAGTCGTGGTGGGGGTAGTCTACCAGACCCTCGGCTACCTGGCTCGGCGCGGTGGATTTTGGACTCGCCAAAAATCCAGTAGGGCCTGCCGAGCCACGCCAGTCCGTCCGCGCTGGCGCACACACGACGAGTTTTGGATCGCCGCGAGGACATTTGGCCTGTTGGCTCGTCCGTGTGTGGCGGCCTTATTAGACAGTCTGGCGGATCCCGCACAAAATTAACCGGATCCGCAAAATCCGGGGGAAACGCGTGTCAGTCTGCGTGACTCGCTGACCCACTCGGTCTCTGTTGGATATTTTGCACTGTTTACCTGTACCCTTCCAGTTGGCATTTGACTGATGTGAACATGCGTTTGTTTTTGTCAACCTTCGTCATTCGTAAGTAAATAAATACACTTTTACGTATTCATCAAAACTTACGTTTGTTTCCAGTACACATTTCTGTAATTTGAGTTATGGTGCTTATTTAGTACGATTTTCTAACTATATAATTATCTTTTTAGTGTCGCACGGTTACAGCTTTTTATTCATGGCTTCATTATTCCCATTTTCTGTATTTGCAGATAAAGTAATTGTGACAATTTCCTAATTTGCGGCTGAAAATTTGATTATTCGTTAATATGAAACTAATGTTATCTTAATTTTAACGATCGCGAACCTATTTATTTAACAGATATCAAAAAGAAATTGTAGGCCTGTATCCTTTGACTTATTGTTGTTTTGGCAAGTGCCTCAATGCGTTTCTTTGACGAAAGCCACCTTCTTACATGTGCCGCTCAGACTTTCGATTAATCACTCTTCTCCTTGTTATTATTTCGACTAAAGGTAAAAAAAAGTTATTATGGAATTTTCACGGGTGTATCGACGAATTGTGTTGTAGGAACCCCATACTTCGACGGCTACCTCCGCCGTCTTCCTCACGTGTGTAATTTCGTGTGTTTGCAATGAAATCCGGAGATACAACCTATGAGGACTTCACTGCAATCATTCGCCGAGAAAGTCTCCATTCTTACTAAAAAAATAATAATTTCCACTCTAAAAACTTCGTTACGCCACATAATTAATCTGAAATACTTGACAGTTTACGTGTTGGTGAGTAGTTTCTTTTAATAACATTGAATCAACTGTAATATCAATCAAGGAATCAGGAGATATAGTAATGAATCACGCAAAATAAGGCCAAGTCTCGTGCTTGTGCAGTGACAAAAAGTTATGAGATCTTGTTCAGAGCCAAGTCTACACTTTACAGAGTATATTCACTTCACTTTGTGAAATCAAATAATTTTATCGATGTTATGGAACGTTTATTTAGAAATTTTTTTAAAATAACTTTGGTAACTTGGCCATTAAGCAAACCATATTTTTAAACTTATGTGATGTATTTATTGTAAGGCACATAATATGACCTAAGACTCAATATTTTCCATTTTTATTATTTATTTAAAATTGGTTTTAGATTAAAAAACAAAAATGTAAAACCTCGAAATACACTTAAAACACACTAAAAAGTTTTAATGTCATTTTGCCAATCAAAATATTGTTAACTGTTAATTTTTATTATTTAACATTAAAAATTATTTACTAATTTAATTATTACTTAATTTATTAACGTTTTAAGTAACTATGTTTTAAATATATCGAAAAACTGTTTGTACCAATCCCGCACGGATCCTGCTGGATCCCGCGGGATTGGCGCAAATCCCGCGGGATTGAAAACACTGCGGGATTGCAATCCTTATTTGTGGTGTCTTTTGTAGGTGGACATGGAGTAAGTCTGGATGATTTTTTAGATCCTGATTTAAATGGTGAAATTCACCAAGAGTTTGTTCCCGTTCATTTATTTGCTGTTAACTTAACTTTCCGATAAGAGCCGTTGAAGGTAACCACCACTTTGTGGCTACTGGCTACTGACAGACCATCATCATCACTATCGTTACCGGTTCCACAAATCAATGCAGGTTAAATAAAGTAAATGATACTAGCGTTAAAAACAAAATATTAACGATTTACAACGTGTGGCACCAACAAGGGTTTTCAAAACACTGGTGAACGCAAGCAGCTATACCTCATCTACACCGCGAGCTGCGCGGCACGTTTTTACCCATCTACCATGACATCGGCCTTCAGCGCGACCGCCACCGCCACCTTCACGGCGACCTGCTCGGCATGTTTTCACCCTAACACACTCATCCATCACTTTGTCACCATTCGATAAGTTCCCAAAATTTCGTGACTACAACTGTTAATCTTACTCAAAAAAATTTCCTGTGGCCTTCCTACAGATACAAAGTATTTCCTTGAAAAATTTCATCAATATTGGTATAGCCATTTAGTCGTCAAAGTGTAACAAAAAGACAGAAACTTACTTCCACATTTTTGTAGTATTATTAGTGCAGATCAGACACACACTAACAAACGAACAACCCCTGAGGGATCTATATGAAGTTAAAAAGTATACACCTACAGCATTGCAAGACTACCTATGATTTGCCTCGCATTGCACCCCTAAATGTATGATGTCTACACTTTAATATTCAATCTTAACAACCAACGGTCCAGACGTAACTCTTACGATCAAAAACAATTTTTAAAAGGAAATTTGAACCAGAGACTGTGATCCAAACAGTTGTAAGCAAGTGCTTTAACTACTGAGCTACCAGACCACTATATGGAAAGGTGGTACAGAAATCAAAACATCCTGCACGTCTGACTATCACTGTTCAGTAATTTTTCAAAATTATAAGACCACATGTATTATTTATACAGAAAATATTCCAACCAAATGTAGACAGTATTTTTCTCCTTGATCCAAGAATAATTATGCAAAGTTTCATCGAGATCAGATGAAAACTGTGGACTTGTATCAAGAACAAACAAAATAACAAACAAACAAACATACATATATACATTCATCTTTATATATATAGATAAAGCTTTATTATATTAATATTGCTATGTGTCACACACTGGAGTTCGATAACTATTTTCTGACACCCTTTATTCCTATGAAGAACTTCCCACAAATAATTTTACTAAATTCTAATTATGATATTCAGTTTCTGGTTAGAGAAATAGATAACATGTGCAAATTTAATACTAATATTGTATAACAATAAGTATTTCTTTTAAATACTATAGGTCTGTAACAGACAGACATGAAGGCAGTGGATTGCCAGCAATGTGGTTTCAGTGCCCATTGGGTACAGAACCATAATAGAAAATCAGCAAGGGAAGACATCCTGCAACCATATTCCCAAATTGCTGGAAAACAGAATGTCTACTGTTTATGGTTGAGAAACAAAATTGGGAGAGTTTGTGTCTAGTCGCTGGCGGCTACTGGTTAGATTTTCCTTAAAGCTGGGTTGCACTCTACCAGGCCATGCCCCACTGCTAAAAGCCACAGCTCCAATTCACTGCTAACCATCACAGATTTCAGATACATTCAGCCCCTGAGCCAGTCACTGGTTACCAGTTCTAATTGCACTGAATCCATACCTGCCAAAATTAGTGTTGTTTACACTATACACTAAGATGGAAATTTGTTTCGGATAAGAATTCTATGTATTAATTTTTTTTAAAAAAATAATAATTGGTATCCTTCAGTCCTGACTCACGCGTACTTAATTGAAAATAGTCAACGTTAAAAATGGAAACTAGTACAGGTAGTGCCAGATGTAGAGGAGGAGGGAGGGGGAGAGGGAGGAGTGGCGAACCAGGGCTCTTGCTCCAGGCAGCAACTTCATGGGGTGGCAAAATTAGGATTCAAGTGCCAAATTAATGTTGAGGCATCCTTTCCAGAAAGGAAATTTTGTTAATTTGCGAGCAGAAGCAGTAGTCAAATATTCTGGTGTTAATGAATATTACAGATAAATGTGGAAAAGTATGTTGTAAAACTGAACTTAGAAATATATAACAGCCATTAAATTTTTTAAATCTTTGTAATTAAACACGCACATTTTACGTAATATTGAGCAAACCAATAGTTCAATGCCTTGCAATGTTTTGTAATTATAGCAGAAGTTTTGAAATAAGAAAAATAATGCATTCTGCAATCCAGAAAGAATAACTGACAGAGAAGTGAATTAATGAAACTGTTGATTTTGATGATGTCATGACAATAAAACTTACTAGTACAACTAATGCTCAAATTAATAGTATAATTTGAGATGTAGCAATTATTTGATTGTTGAACACATCCTTAGCAGTTCAGTAAAAGTGTAAAAGAAATTAGCAGCAATAAAACACAGTTGAACAGTATCTATTAATTAAGATTATAATAGTTAAAGAAGAACCATGGTGATCAGCAAGCTTTATAAAATAATGTTTCATGTCAACTTTTGTAACTAACAGAAAGTGCAGAAAGAAATCGATGTAACCCAGGGTGAGAAGGAGATTTATGAAAGCTATGGGGGATTATGTTATATTATTAGTAGTAAACGCGACTTCATCCACTTAGAAGTGTGTAATAGCAAAACAGGTAATAGTAATTAATATCACATTAAGTAGAAGGTAAAATTCCAAAGAAAATAAAAACTCAAATAAAAACAGCATGTTAATTAATCATATGAAATTAATGTATAATCTTAAAACAAAATGAAATTTCAATGGTAGTTAAGAAAAGAAATTCAATTTCCAATAAAATGCAAATGAACATGTTAATTGTAAAATTTAATCATAGTGCAGTAAGAGAGAGAAGTTTCCAACAAAAGTGATTACTGTAACATGAAAAATTCAGAAATTTTGTTTGTAGAAACGTAAAGTACCACTTGTAAGCATAGTACTACTGTAAAAACAGTTTCACACAACATAGAGATAGAATTACCAAAATGCTTGGGAAAATGTTAGAAATTAGACTTTAATATAAGACAGTGCAATATATAAAGATATTAACAAATGTGGGCATGGGAGGAGACGAAAAAACACATGTATATTAAAGAGCTTATCTACAAATGAAAGGGAGCTTGGCATTACAATATGTGGCAAAATGGCAATAAAAAAAAAAAATAACAATATAGAGAAGGGCAGTAAGGTGAGGCACAAATGAAATCAGAATATATAATAGAAGAACTAAGGCTGAAAGTTAATTATATGAGAAGTTCTAATAAGAATGTTCCTAAGATGTGGAAAGAGAGTATGGCTTTGTTTTAAAAAGATGCAGGAAGATTAAAAATTTATGAGGAGGGATTGAAAAAATGGTCTCTGTGTTACGTAAAAAACAAGGAAATGCCTTCAGAAAATTAGCAAGGTTAATGGAGTTAATTGAAGTTCATTATTAATTACTTGCTTGGGGTTGGAGGTAGTAAAAATTTAATGATAGATGTTGTAGATGGGTTGATGCCTACAAATGTGTGGAGAAGTCGTCATTTAAACGGAGATTTTGAAGAAGCTGCTATAAGTAAGGGGATGGACGGTTATGAAAAATAGTTCACAATTGTCTTCCAACAGAGGAAGCTAGTGGACAATAAAACGGTAGTCGATAAATGAAGGTGAATGAAGAAATTCTGCCAATTAAAATTAAATGAGGAAGGCAAAAACGGAAGGGCCTATATGATGTCACTCTGGGGAGACAAGATTTGAAGAGAATGGAGGTAAAGCGAGGGAACCTGGTACATATATTCGAATCCACTTAAATGCTGGGGTGTATTTCTGGGGGTTTATGAGGAAGTGGGAAGAAGTGACTGTAAAATACGAATAGTAAAGCATTCTGTCAGTGGCCCTATGTATCCCTATTTAAAAAAAAAAAAAAAAAAAAAACAATTTTAACTCTTAACAGCGAGGTCTTTAGAGACGGGAAAGGATGGGGGGGGCAAAGAATGGGAAGGAATTTGGCCATGGCCTTTTGAGGGAAGCATGCTGCCATTTGCCTGGAATGAGTATCCCTGTGCTGGCGCAGCATTTTTATATGTGAAAGATAAAGGGATGAAAGCAATATTACAGGAGATAAGACTTAGAGAAAGTAGAATGATATCAGGGGTAGTCAATAATTAAAAGAAGATGACATAAGGTTCGTCATTAGAATTATGGAGGAGCTGCAGTTCACTAGGGATTATTCCACAATTGTTCCTCAATTGAGGAAATCCCAAAAATGGCGGAGAAGATAGAGGAATTCTTGTCAAGAAGTGGAAAGAGGGCAATATGGAATGTAGAGAGATTTTGTTAGTCGAAGTTATATTAACTGTGAGCGTGGATGTTACTAGTTAATTGGTGCAAGACGATTGAGGGTTGTCCCAAGTAAATGGAAAGGTAAAATAAAGGTATTGCAGTAGATTGCAGTATCGTATAATAGAATGGATGTAAGAGAGAACCTATAAGCGAAGAAAATTAAGGAGATTATGGGGAGTTAGGCGCAAATTCTGCCATAAGAGGAATATTACGAGGTACTGGTGAATCCTGGATGATGCAGTGTGTGCACTCAAATGTGAGACTGCAGATAACGATTAGAAAAGAAGTATTAGAAACAACAGAGTTATTTGCAAGGGGGTAAATAAAATTCTGGGATCCCAGGATAAGGAGAACCCAAGGTAGGTACAGATGTCAGATGCAAACTGGCCAAGAACCAACCTCCAGTGACAATTGGGGAAGCTGCAATTGTTAATCTGTACAAGGAAATGTACGAAGAACGAGGATGTTATAAAAGAAAAGGGGGTCAAGAAACGTAAATTAATAATGTGTGCAATTGAGAAAATTATGGAGTAAGGGAGAGGGGGGGGGGGAGATAATAAACATGAGAGTAAAAACATGTACATGGGGGAAGTATGCGAACTGTGGATAGTTCTTTGGCATACGAAATCTAATGTCGGAAGTTGAGGGTGTAGCACAACGACGCAGTAAACAAGTATAACAGCATACATACAAGGAATAAAAATCAAAGTTAGCTTAAGAGGTCATATGGAATGAAAAATTTTAAGCTTTAATGGAGTGACTCAGGACAAATATCCCTTATAATTATCAGTAGTTAAGAAGAAAGCAGCAGAGACAGTGGTAAAAGGAACTTTGTTTATAAGGATCATTTGAAGTAGATAGCAAGGGGAAAATGTAAATATTATCAATTATAATTTAGGATTAAAACAAGAAGTACTATGTATAGTATACAAAAGAGGTGCATTATATTTTTTTAACTTATTATTATTAAAATCACAAGGAAATATTGACAAATCGAAGAAGAAATCACTCTTGTTATAAGATTAAATGGAACTACATCATAAAAATTTAAATACGAGAGGTATGTGAACACTGCATTAAATTTGTTTCCTAATGGCTTTCCGCCTCATCGATGTTGAGGTCATTAGAGGTGGGATGGGACTGGGGACAAAGTACAGTAAAGAATCTGGCCACAACCTTTTGAACGAAGCATCCCGGTATTCGCCTGGAGTGATTTGGGGAAACCAGGGAAAACCCAAATCTGGATGCCGGGACGGGGTTCGAACCGGTGACCTCCCGAATGCGATGCCAGAGTGTTAACCACTCACCCATCAGACTCAGTCACTGCATTGAAAAATACAGATTAGCAAGTATCACAGGCAGTATATTCCTAATTATCCAATTAAATATGAAAAGGTGAAGGCATAATGTTAATTAATTAGTTATAACTTTGTGAAAAATAATTCATGTAAAGTAGTATGGAGATGTACATAAAAATCATCAATTTGGTGGAACACCATCAACTCTGCTAATGTTATGTGAGAGAGTAATACCGTTGTACCAAACTACAGCCATAAACTGGCAACACTTTACCTTCAATTAGTGCTTTCGCTTGTACCTGATTGAACCCTTATCATAACTCAGTTCACCTGAATTGCAAAAATCAGTTCTTTAGCATATCTTGTGTGGAAGAATGAGGTTGATTTCTATGGAATAACGCTTAACTTGACGAAGTGGTTGATTTATTTTCAGTTTGCCAAGAAAGAGTAATTTTCATTATTTTGCAGAAACTGTTTGGAGATTCCATCAACCCAAACAGTTGTACTTACCGATGGTGATATGGAGTTTGTAAATGAAGAAAAAATGATTGGTGCATAGTTAATGTGACACAAAGATGAGAATCAAATGGTTTATATTCAGTGTGCATGTGCAAACTGTGTTAATTTGTAAATAATTCACAAAATTAGTAACCATAGGTATATAAATTTTGTAATAGATTTAATTGAAAGTTTGTGTTCTTATTGTCAAAGGAGGTATTAAATGGACTATAAATTTTGGACATGGTTAAGTAGTTCCATTCTCTACTGTCAATATTCAACACAAAATGTTCCGATGGACAAAGTGTTCACTGTTTAATCAAAATTGTGGTACAGTCAATTGAATAGGAAGTGATTTACTGCAAATTTTAAATCCTTACAGGATCTTATGTGAAGACTGAATAGCCAATTGTGTATTATTATACAATGTGGATTAAAAAAAAAAGTCTTTTAGTTCTATTCACTTTAACAGGAAGTATTTTCATCTATCACACAAACTTAATTGTTACAGGTAAGTGTAGTGGCCCAAGGGTTTTTGGTGAATTATTGGGAATTATAGCGACTGTTACAGAGTGCTATAAAAGCCAAGGCAATTGTGACAGCAAAGATAAACAGTTTAAGCACAAGGAATGCATACACTTGGAAAATAAACCACCTGCTTTGTAGGTTGAACAACCAGCGATTTCACGTAATATCAGCCAGAATGTCGGCATCAAGACATGCCTGGATTGTGTAGCTGTTATTCCTTCCTAGAAAAATGAAGAGGGGAGAGGCGAACAAAACCTGGGGATGACAGAGGAAACGGGGTTGAACTATGCGGCGAATGAGCAGCAGCGAACGAGACTGGAGCTGGCCGGGCAGCGAGCGGCAGCAGCAATGGCTGGCGGCGGGCAGCAGTGATGATAGTGGCCTTTGCTCGACATCTTAATTGAAAGAAAGTCAGACGGAATGCTAGAGCATAGTGTATACACAAAATCGACCCACATGGACCAGTATCTGGGTGCCACAAGTTTCCACCATCCTGTGCAGGGTAACACTGTTTTAAATACTCTTGTACATACGTTTAGAGTGACTGCTGACAAAGACTGCCTGCCAAAAGAAATGGAACATCTGAAAAGTGTCTTCAGGCAAACGGGTACACCAAGAGGCACGAGTACAGATGTTTGATCTACCGATCTGGTTGAGGTGTTGTACTGCAACTGAGCTGAAACCATTCTCTGCCACCCCGACCACACCATGCCATCATACCACTTCACTACGCCCCCGCCGCGGAATTAGGCTCTTCCGAATTACCTGCCATTACAGCAGGGATGGTGAGGCTAGGAAACTTACGCCACCACTTATGGGTGCCCACGGGGAATCTACGTGAAGACGGCGCCCGCCACGAACCAGGCCGAGGGCCCTTCCAAATCCTGGCCGTTTAGCTAAAGCCTCTCTGTTTTTCCGACGCGATACACCTGGCCACACCCTTACCCCGCTGGGCGGGCAGAAGCCGCAGCGACCGGGTGCCGCGCAGGAGTGCCCCTTCGCATGATCTACCACGCCAGCCGACCGAACGTATCGTCACTGAACACGCGGCTTCCCAGGGCGCGCTCCTAGTGCGCTTTCCCCCGCACCCGCCTGACACTTGTGTCCAGTGCAAGCACGAGTTCCCACGGAACTCACCAAGCTCCACAGAGCACTATCGCAGTGCACGATCCTGTTGCTGCAGCCCGAAGGTCCCACAGCGTTCACAAGGTGTATATTGCCCCTCCCCTGGTAAACCAATGCCAGTTCACACTTGTATAGTGAACCTATTATTACAACATAGAGATGGCTCCCACCAGCAGAGATGCTACCCAGAGCCGCGGGAGCCAAACCCATAGGCGGCAAGCCACAACCAGGAACGGCACCCACGACCGTGGTACTGGCACCTTCATTCGGCTTCGCTGGCGGCAAGGTGCACTAAGCCTCTGGGGTGCTTGGTCTTCGTTTACCAGGACATCCCCAATACTGGAGCAGTCACGGCAAGATTGATCACTGCACTTCAGCTGCGGCCAACACCGTGGTGCACCTAGATCCAGCTTGACCACCCACAAGCCTTCCGTCCAGCAGGGGATGCAACTCCCTCTGAACCCCCAGCCTCAAGCCAGGAGCGACGGGACTATGGGATCGAGCGTGGTGGTATAACGGTTAGCGTTCTCTCCTCGCATTCGGGAGGACGCCGGTTCGAATTCCCGTCCGGGCATCCAGATTTGGGTTTTCCAAGGCTTCCCAAATCACTCCAGGCAAATGACGGGATGCTTCCTTCAAAAGGCCATGGCCGAATTCGTTCCCATTCCTTGCCCCCCATCCTTCCCCATCACTAAAGACCTAGCTGTTAAGAGACGTTAAGCAACTAAAAAAAAAGGGGGGACTGTGGACGCCAGGCATAAGTCCCGAGGACGCGAAGGCGATAAGAAGACGCCTCCTATAACCGTACCCTGCAAGGACCCAATACCTCGCCAAGCAATATCTCCTCTCTTGGTGGACGCAATAGGTACAAGACCAAGTCTAGCGGTTTCAAAGTTTGCAAGTCATCACAATTCAGAAAGAGCTTTTTACAGACACCTCCAGCTCAATCAACCCACCACATCCTCCAGAGGGAGAAGAATTTCCCCCAATGCCCAAACTAGCACCTATAAAGATACAAGAAAGGCACCGGGGGGGCTCTAGACCCCAGGGTGTGCCAGAACCGTCATCTAGGTCTGCCCGGAGGGAGGCCCAGACCCCTGAGGGAAACACCGAGAGGCAAATAGAAAGTGCGATTGAATGTAAGCCATGGAAAATTCCAGACCAACAGGAAGAAACGCCCAAGGCCACCGCCTTTCTGCCATTCGCCGGAAATACTTCGGGGAAAATTGGCAGAATGCTCGCACGGCATGGAATTAAATGTTTCCACCAACCACCAGCCAAAATATGGGACTACCTCCTTTCAGTCAAGGATGTTCTTGGCCTAAGAGTTCCGGGGATTTATAGCATCCTGTGTGAGTCTAGAAAGACCTACATTGGTCAAACTATCTGCACTATAGAAAACTGGTGTAAAGAACATTATTGCCACCTCCGCCTAGGACAGAACAGCAAATTAGCGATCGCCGAGCACGTGTACGACCATGGCCGCAGAGTGGAGTTAATTAACGTTAGGATACTGGCTAGAACTTCACATTTTTGGGAATCTGTTATCAAAGAAGCGATCGAAATTCGACTGGCCAACACATTCAAAAGAGACAGTTGTCTATATCTTCTACATCTACATCTATACTTGGCAAATCACAAATACTGTGGGTGGCAGAGGGTGCTAAGCACCAATCCTAATTCAGTGAATTCCAATCCTGATCAGAACGTGGAAAGAAGGAATACATAAATGTATCAGTACAGCATCTTATTTCTCGAATCTTATCCCTCCTGTCATTGTGACCTAAATAGGTTGGCAGAAGAAGAATTTCGTTGCACTCGTAAATTAAAGATTTTCGCATATTCTCTAACAAATTCAAACGAAAATGACGTCGCCTGTCCGCCAAACAATCCCAGCCCAACCCGCGTATCAGCTCTGTGACACTTACATAAGGACTGTAACTAGTAGTCATGAATCGAGCGGCTCTCCTGTGTACTTTCTCTAACGTGACAATCAATCCCTTGCGATATGGATCCCAAATTCCACAACAGTATTCCAAATGTGGATGCACTAGTGTTTTGTACGCTATTTCCTTTGTATGAGCATTACAACTTCTCAAAATACGACCTATAAATCTTAGTTTAGAATTAGCTTTGCCTATGACGGAAGTTATGTGCAAGTCCCATTTCATTTTGCTTTGTACTGTTACGCCTAGATACTTCAGGGAATTCACAGTGTCAACAACTGAATTGTTAACTTTGTAGTCGTGAGCAAACGGTGTCTTTTTATTACTTATTTGTATTGCCATGCACATTTTGCAGTTAAGTGTAAGCTGCCATTTACGGCACCATTCTGAAATAAAATCCAAATCGCACTGAATTTCTAAGCAATCGTCAGAGCACCTCACTTCCGTATAAATAAGTGCATCATCAGCAAAAATCGCACCCTGCAATTAAAGATGTCATAGAGCTCGTTTATAAAAATGAAGAAAAGAAGTGGTCCTATTACACTTCCTTGAGGAACACACGAAGTAACATCTAGCTTAGAAGAGGCTTCCCCGTCAACAACGACATACTCTGACCGACCAGATAGAAAATCGAGTATCCATTCGCAAATCTGATCAGATATACCGAACGCTTGAATCTTCGCTAAAAGTTGGTTGTGTGGTACAGAGTCAAAAGCTTTCTGAAAAGCAAAATGCAAATACATATTATCCCTTGTTAGTTATTATATATGAGTGCAATTTCCAAATAATGGAATTACTGTGTTTGTAAATGGTTTCAACACAAATAAAGCCTTACACTATTAGCATATTTTGCATATTTTTACTTCCTGCTCAATGATGGCATCTCATTCTGGAGAAACTCTTCACAAGCACAGTGGGTAATTATATTACAAAATCTTACTCTAAGAGTTATTTGTGGAGCAAGCCCATAAACATGATGCAGAAATCTGTTTACAAATCTAGGTGCACTTACAGTGCTAGCACAGTATGTATACTCCCTACTATTCTTTGTAGTGAAAAATCCTGAACACTTCAATTTGATTTCGATATAGATGGACTTATTACAAGGAATAAATACAACATTCACAAAGATTAAATGTCAATGTCAGTTGTACAGAGAGGGATAACTGTTATGCTACGCATGGGGCTGATGTGAGTACAAATACTAGAGTTCTGGAGTGTTTCTATTTTATATCCGCAAACTGGCGATCACTGCTTGTTTCAAATTCAATCAGTGATTGAGTTTTATATTTTTATAACCAAACTTTTTTAGTATGAGGAATACAATGTTACTTTTTAGTTTGGAATTTTCATAGCGAAATAAAATAAATTGACATTCGTTGCATGATTACAACATGGAAACTGAAAATATGTAATCTGTTTGTGTAAGCAGCAATGGTATAATAGCTACGAGAAGATTAAAAATCATTGGCCACATTTATGTGATTATGTTGCATTTAAATCAAGATTAGAACAGTTGATACATGAATTCAAACTGTGTTTGCCTAAACTTTCTACAGTCAAGACTCACATTCCTAACCTTAATAATCTCAAACTATATATAAAGGGGATGAATATATACAAATACTTACAGTTTTAAGAGAAAAAAAAGTAAAAATAAGGTCCTCTTGTGGGAAAAGAAAAAAACAATTCAAATTCTCCTTCAAATGCTGTGGATTCTTCTGATGTATGAGGAGGTACCCAAAAATGACCGGAATAGCATTACCACTGATGGAACTTGTGCAGTACGCATTTCTGCCTTTAGGCATTTATAGCACAACTCATTGTCAGTTCAGTTCCACCTGTGTTGTCGACCTAACTTGTTCTGTTAATATGCAGTGATTCTTTTGCTATTGCTGTTTTGTTATTGTTTCGTTTTTGAAGATGGCAAGTTTAAGTAATTAACATGCAGCTGTGAAATTTTGTTTTCTACTCAGTAAAAATGCTGCTTAAACTGTTTTAACGTTGAAAACAGCTTAAAAAGATGACTCCATGAAAAAAACACAAGTTTATGAGTGGTTCTCTCGTTTTAAAATTGGCCACATGTCGATTAATGACAAATCTCGTTCTAGACGTCCATCAACTACCCCAATCGATGAAAATGTTGAAAAATTCGAGAGCTTGTGCTCTCAGACTTTCGACAGACAACTGTTCAACTGTCAGAGATTAGTGGGTTATTTTGGAGCTCGGTTCAGTGAATTTTAACTGAAGATTTGAGAATGAAAATGGTTGTTGCCAAGTTTGTTCTTCGTGCTCTGACTGACAATCAAAAAGAACATGGAGTTGAAACATGTCGTGCTTTGAAACAACAGCTTGAAATTGATCCAGATTTTCTGTCAATGATGAGTTATGATGCTATGGTTACGACCAAGAAACAAAGCAACAGTCAAGCTATTGGAAGACGTCATTATCACCTCGTCCAAAAAAGTCATCAAGTCAAATCAAACATCAAAATAATGATCATTTGCTTTTTTGATGTCATGGGCATAGTTCATTTAGAGTTTGTTCCACCACATAAGACCGTCAATCAATCCTTTTATTTGGAAGTTTTAAGAATATTACACAACAGTGTTCACTAGCAAGACCCAATTTGAGGCAGACAGGAGACTGGTTGTTACACCACGACAATACACCTGTACACACAGCTGTCTCTGTTACGCAGTTTTTGTCTAAAAATGGCATTGTTCCGCTGCCTCACGCACCTTACTCGCCTGACCTGGCTCGGTGCGACTTTTTCTTATCTCCACGCATGAAAAGGGGCATGAGAGGATACCAATTAGACAACATTGAGTTTCTAGAGATTAGTACAGAAAACGTTTCGAATAGTGGAAACACCAGTGGGACAAATGTATTAGTTGTAATGGAGAGTACTTTGAAGGGGATAAGGTATTTTTAAAAATTTGTAAATATACAAGCTTTTTTACTGTCAACATGTTTCCACTACATCTTGTAGAATCTGATACATGTGAGAAGCTCATTAAAATATTATACCCTAGTAGAAACTCAGTTTCCAGAGGGACATTGGATACATTTATTGTTCATGGTTAACTTTTAACGGATAACTGTAACTTGCGTTAAATTTGCGTAAATGTAACGGGTTAACGATGCCTGGATGGTTCCTTCAAAAGACCGTGACCAAATACCTTCCTATTCTTTGCCCTCTGTCCTTTCCCGCCTGTAATGATATCGATTAGGTATAAAGCCATAAGAAAGAAGAGTACCACTATTGCTCTCCTCATGAGCCAACGTTTTGCCCTAACGTCATGCAGCGTCCGACCCAACGCTTCTAGCGCACCATTGTAAGCCATTGTACACTAATTGTATCAGATCAGCTTGCACTTTTTCAGTACTAGTGTTTACCATGAGCTTTTGCTACATTGCAAAGGAGTTTTTCTTAAGATGAAGATCCATGGACAGGTTAGAAGAGGAATGCGCTGTCTGTCCTCCAATTAAAACTGTGGATGGTATCCCAGATAATGCTAATATCGAAACTATTTAACACCTCCGTCACACCTCGAAAAGTAGCAAGTTGATAAGGAACATTCTTACTCCTTATGAATCTCTGAAAAAAAAAAAAAAAAAAAAAAAAAAAAAAAAAAAAAAACTCATTGCTCCTTTTTGGGATGGGATCAAAACCTATAGTTGGTGAGAAACTGACCAGGTCTTATTTTCTTATTTAGCTGTATGTTCATTTGCATTTCAATTGCATCGTAGTTATTTTTCGTCCATACGTCTCTGACAAAACACTTCGTGACCATTGCGATTGGTCGCCACAAGCCAAAGCTGTAGGAGAGTTTTCCCTGAGATTAAAATACAGTTGTCTTCCAGGCAGGTAAGTGCTTGGTTGCAAATTTCAGAGCAGCATTTGATGGACTTGTCAGCTTTGCTTGCATCTTTGTGTCTCATAGGATGTCCTCACTAAGAATTTCTTAGTATTTTCCCCATAAACTACTTGCATTGGAGGGAATGCAGTTATATGTAATAACAATAATGTTGTATAGTCTACTAGTGATAGAGTTCTTTACCGGCTGTGCAATGAGCCTCTGTTGTATCCAGATAATCCTACCAGGTAAAGGCGAAATACAATTTAAGGTGGAATCATAGTATCGTTGTGGGAGATGTAGATAGAAGCTTCGGCTCATGTGAAAAACTGGTAACGCTCTGCGTTGTTTGTCTACGTCCAGTGGCTTCAGCCATAAAAATTTCTAAATGTGGGGCATTCTCGCGCCGCATTTTCGTCTGCGGAATTTCCTCCTCAAAGTATCCTGAGTGTAATTTTTTGGTACCTCCGCGTACAACAACGTTTCTGTAAAGGGGTGTATGGAGATAATGTAATGTTTATTTCAATGATAAGTTTATTAAAATTTGATTTAATTTTTCTTGAAATGCTCTATTTTTTTTTATTGTCCGGTCGTCATGTAAAGTATCACATACATCTCTGATACCCTCAGGCGAAATGTCGTTCACTATTCTTACCGAATAAAAGTCACTTGAGTCTGGAATTAGCAACACTGTTGACATGTTTGTTCATCACAGACAGATTGGGTACAACCAAAATCATAATTAACTACTGATACTTTGTATTCTGAAAGGCTTCAGATTCTTAACTGGAAAACAGCATTAAGTATTAAAACACCGAAATGTATTGATACTGAAAGTACGTGCCGGCTCATTCCTACAAACTTCTGATTAATCTATACAAATATTATAAATGTGAGAGTAACTCTGTCTCTCTGTCTGCTTGTTACGTTTTCTCGGCTAAACAACTAGACCTATCTCGATAGAATTTGATAAAATAATACTATTTGTCATCAGGAAAGACATAGGGTACATTTTTGTGTGTAAATAATATATTTTGTCGAAGAATTTTGAAAACTATGTGAAAGATGACAGATAGACGCATAGCGTGTGACCATCTATGCAGTGATCTGTAGAAGAGCTAGCTAGTGGCTCAATGTATAATGCGCCTGGTTTCAAATATTTAGTTTCATGTCGGGGGTCAAAATCCTACTAAAGACAAAAAAAAAAAACTAACAATTGTTTTTTATCATATTGGCCACACCTGGACGTTCCGTTGTTCGGATTCTACGTTAGGCTGTAGGTACAGTCACGACTGAGGCGGAATACTTGGCAAATCGAAACTCTGTCACGTAGGCGGTCGAACAATCCTTCGTAATCTCCCAGCCAACAATTTCGTATGCGTTTACTTTTTCTATGCTATATCGTTCGTTCAGGATTCGCACTCAGTTTGTGTATGATGTATAATAATCTTTACCAATATTATAAATGCGAAAGTGACTCTGTCTCTCTGTCTGCTTGTTTGTTTGTTTTCACAGCGAAACGACAGATGAAATTTGACAAGGAATTACTTTGTATTATTTGGCAGGACACAGGATACTTTTTTTTGTTTTGATAAATAACATTTTTATGATATTTTTATAACAAACCGAATGGTGACGGATACCATGTGTAAGTCTGTAATGTTACATCGATCACTCAGGCTGTGTTTCTCTAAAATTCAGTTAATGTAAGATTTGTTCAGATAAAACATATTACATGGTATAGATGTTGATTTGAGCTGCACCAGACTTTTATTTTGTGTCTACCTAAAAGTTTGTTGTATCTGTATATTTTGTCTTCTTTTCTTGACATGCTCTGCAGGCGTAAATCATACCTAAAGCGTAAGTGCAGCAGAACACGAGCAGCTAAAGTAATTAAAATCGAAGAATTTGACGCTCATGCTGAAGAAAGAAGCCAAGACCAAGCTGAAAGACAAGCTGCCCTCAGTTAACCATTCTTCCTCACACCTGAAGGTTTTCTATTTAAAAAAAAAAAAAAAAAAAAAAAAAAAATGTATTGCAAGTTTATTCTCTTCATGATACAGGTTCAATGGAAGAATGGTGTTGTGATGACTTCCCCGTCATATTATAAAAAATACGTGTTTTTTTTTTCTTCACAAATGATTATACTCTTAAACCGAGAGTGATGAGTGAGCGGTAACACTCTATCCTGGCATTCGGGAGGACGAACGTTCAAATCCCCGTCCGGGCATCCATATTTGGGTTTTCCACGGTTTCCCCAGATCACTCCAAGCGAATGCCATAATGCTTCCTTCAAAAGGCCATGGCCGAATTTTTTCCCGTTCCTTGCCCCAGTCCTTTCCCGCCTCTAATTATCTCGATGACGCAGTCGACGAGGTGTAAGGTAATAAGCAAAAAAAAATTGCTTTCAACTTTCAGCTAAAAAAATCACTTGCGATATCCTATTTATAACAACCAATTATCCCCTGTACAAACTATAGTTTTCACTGGGTGTGACCGTTCATCGCCGGCTGTCCAACAATGTTCTTCGGACGTACGCGAACTTCTGCAAACGACCAACGACTCTCCATATTGAGCTACAACTGAGCTCTCAAACAAACGCATTGTATTATTCGGCACAGGTTTATTGCTACTTCCCTCTCGTTTTGGTACATTATCAGCGTTACTATGGTATCGAATTTTACATTATCGTTACAATGTCTTCTTCAGAGAGCTTGAAGAATGCTGTGCTATGCTCTTTACCATATAGTAGCCTCCGTCAAGGGCGTAGCCAGGATTTTGTTTAGGGGGGGGGGCAGGCAAGAGAAAACTGATAATATGTATGATAAAAAAACGTTTATTAATGTAATACATATATATTCTATTATTTGAATAATTAATTAATATTATTATATTTTAATTAATTATAATTTAATTAATTAGTATATACAATTATACTAATAATAATTTTCAAGCTACTTCATCTGCAATTTTATCACAATTTTCTTGTAAAAGTTTTCTGTGTACACCAAGCATGCACAGACAGGTCAGTTGGATCTCTAGAATATTTCCATCTTATTTAACTCTTTCATAAGGTCTAGTTCTCTAAGATTTTCTGTTGTCGTACCCTTGACCTTCCATAGTTTATACCATAATGCGACTTCATAATCAAATAATTTTAACTTGTAGAATTGGCAGAAACATCGTGATTTTTTTTTTTAAATCAACCAATGACTTACTTAAACTTTAGCTGGGATGTAGCTAGGGACTGCAATCCAGCAATGCGGGATCCGGCATCATTTGGCAGTCTGGCGGATCCAGCACATAATTAAGCGGATCCGCAATCCGTAAAATGTGGTGAAAACATGTTTCAGTCTTCGTCACCGTGTCTCCTGTCGTCACTTTCCAGTCCGACTCGTTCTTTACCGGTTGTATCGCCCCGTTTAACTGTATCCATCAAGTTGACATTTGACTCACGGCAACAAATGTGTGTTGTGTGTTTGTGTTGTGTGCAGTACTGTAATTTGAGTTACGTCGTCCTATTGCAAAACTACCTCCCAGATCGTACACACAAAAAAGATACAACTAGAGTTGTTTCTGAGGAGTAAGTAAAAACAATACAAAAAGAAGGTTACAGCTATTGACAGATATTTCAAAATCTAGTGCACAAATGATGTTAAAATGTTTTTGTCATAAACTGTAGGCCTACTTCACTGTATTTCAGTTATTTCTTTTCAAAAAGATTTGTATTTCCTAATTCTATAAGATCTATAATAACAAAGTTTTCAAATGACATAATTGTTCAGTTTGAATATTTCAAGAAACAATTGCGAATATTTTCATCGAATGTTTGATGAGTAGAAGTCAAAAAAAAAAAAAAAAAAAATACCTATATTTGAGGCGGGACCACACGCTTGCTAAACCTCGTCAAGCCGTCACAAATTGAAACGTGTTGATAGAGCGTTTAACTTGACTTGTGTAGGCTGGCACTTGTGGCTGATCCAATGAGTGTCTGTTTTTTGGCACAAATCAAAGAAAGTTTGCGGCAAGTCCTTGTAAAGCGCCTACTCGTTTCTGCGGACTTGATACACTTTGTGCGCTGACGGTGAACAGGCATGCGTTTCTGTTTGTTCTGATAGAAGTGCCGGAGGAAAAATGAGTAATTGGTTCAACAACGATATTTCACATTCCTTGAATGCTAATATTCAAAATCAGCATATCTCTTCCGGCAGAAGTTATCAAGATGGCTAATAAAGAAGCGTGGTCACCGAGCGTAGTGGGTGAGCAATTAACGCTCTGGGCTCGCATTCGGCAGGACGCCGGATCGAATCCTCATCCGGGCATTGAGATTTGCGGTTTCCATTGTTTCTCCAAATCACTCTAGACGAATGCCGGGATGCTTCCTTCAGAAAAAGACCAAATCCAAATTCTTTCCCATTCCTTGCCCCATGTCCTTTCCCGCCTCTAATGACCTCGTTGCTGACAAGGAGTAAAGCCATAAGCAAAATAAAAAGTCATAAAGTAGCTCATTAAAGTTATTTTCCATAAATTCTCTGCAGTCAAAAAATAATTGATATAGACATTATAATACTGTAAAAACAATAATCATTATACAATTTCAATTATAAAACAATAATTTCATATAGGCCTCTAATTATATTAAATGAAATATATACATGAAACTACATACTAAACATAATTACATGAATTAAATTATACCTGGAACGGTTTGTATGGATTTTTAACATCCATCATCTTCTTCGCCGTCTTTCTCGTTATATTTTCATTTTCGTTTAAATTTTTATGATAAATATAGGTTAAGCAAAAATTTATATCCAACACAACATCTACGTCCCTCACGCTGTCGTCTCCAAAACATACCAGCGCATTCGCAAGCGTGTGGCTGTCAATGTTCGGCTCCCCATAATGAACCAAGCGTTTGTAAAGGTTTGGAGTTTTCGGCAAGTGTCAAGCGTGTGGACCTGGGGTTATGTTCACTGCAAAGAAACACATTTTAATATCAGCTTGCTTAGAATACAGGGTTCGTGCACCACGGAGCAAAGCATCAGTTTGGTCAAGGAACGACTGACAGGCTTTGGTGTTGCTGTTGAAACTGCGGGTCGAGTCAGCCTGCAATCTATCGGTATTTAATCGCAGTTAAGACGGGATGTCTTTGTTCGAGTTGGCTCGCGCGGCACAGCGACAGTTTGTTGCCATGGATAACAAAAACGGCCGCCTTTTAATACAATTGTACGGTGCCAAATTTTTTGTGCAATAGCAAATGTGCAGCCTAATCAGACTCAGATGGTATCACCTCCATCACTACCACAACCGTCACTTGAAACTCCAATCAACGAATCTATAGAATCGCCAAATGACAGAATCAACATAATACCTTTTACCTAAGTAAGGAGTAAGTTATCGTTAAGAATGGCAACAGAAAATTGAATAGCAATAAAAAAAAATAGTATTAAACTGGTGCTATTGCTTTATCTTTGACCATTCTTTCAGAGCTTCGCATAGTGCGTCAGAAACATCTGAAACTGTTCAAATAAATGATTGTTTTGAAACTCGAAAAAGGTAATGCAGTCTAGTACACGAGTCTCCAATTACTAGAAATCTTGAAGTCACAGCATTAATCAGTAACAGAAATGTCTCCTGAAATTGAGTGCACTGGCTCAATTAATTATTTTAGAAACTCTCCGACTGTCAATCTCGTAAAATTTGTTTAGTGTATCCTCGATGGCTTCATATCTAATATCTTCGATGAGTTTCTCGCCATACTGTATTCAATTAAAATACAATTTCCATATCCACCAAATCATTTTTCGTTTAGGTTTCTAGTATACAGTGTGTTGGATCACAGTGAAAGTTTCGGCTATTCGCGCACGTGAAATGTCCACGGTGGTTTCACTAAAAGATAGTTTGCCGCGCAAGCCACATTCGTCAACAGAAATGGTTCGCGCGACAAATAACCGGTTTGGCGCGCTGGAACATGGCTCGCGCAGCAGCCGCTCATACTCGATACGCAGCTTAGGGACCGTCCATAAACCACGTAGCTCCATTTTGGCCTCCTGTGAACCCCCCACGTAGCCCAACGTGGCTTTTGTCTCTCTCTCCCCCCCCCCCTTACGTAGCTTTTTCTCATAATGATTCCTGAAGTCATTTTTGTACTGTTTTCTCTAGTCAGGTTATCATAAATTACAAGCGAGGATAATAAAATTACGGAAATAATTATTCACATGTTCTGTATCTTAATATGAAAGAAAAGCTACGTGGCCTGGCTCGGAAATCCCCCCCCCCCCTTTTAAGCAGCCCAGCGTAGCTTTCCAACCAACCCCTCCCCGTCTAGACCAAGCCACGTAGTTTATGCACAATCTCTTAAGCCCGGTTCACACTGTGCGGTTTTCACCGCAGTGGAAACTTAACCGTCGCCGCCTACAGAATTTAAGGTATTTACATATTCGGCGGTAGAACTGTTGCGGCTATTACAGCGGTAAAATTTTCGCTGCTATGAAGAGCTGGTAAAAGATGACGTGGTCGGACGTCAGTGCCTTTCTTTTAATGACCTGAGTTTCATTTTGTGAAATTAGAAGTTAATTTAATTAATTTGGTGTTTATTACATCGTAGTTAAGTTTTAAAATTTTTATTTTGAAGGTTCCATAGCCATAGATTAGGAAAAGAAAAAGCCAAAGGAAAACAGAATATTTGAGGAACGACGACACCAAGTTTTTCAATTAATTTGGGATATTTATTTCGACAGTTGCTTGCGAAACTTAAGTACGGCATTCCAAGGAGGAATACCCAGTTAATGAATTGTATGCAACGTGTGGAAATGCTGGCATTCTCCTTGAAGTAGGCAGATTTCTCATGGGCATACTATAAATAAACATTTAATTTCATATAATTCCAATCCGCTATATTTATTTTATGTTAATTAGGGTGAAAACTTCTTGAGGTGAATATGAATAGATGTACAAGAAAAGTTTGAAAATAATGACTAAGACTTACATTTATTTGTAACTAATACATATACTTCACTGTGTAATCAACTATCAGTGTTGAGTTTATATTGCTATTATACTTACAAGCACAATCGACTAGTTAAACTTTTGTGATTAGATTGTAATCTATTAAGTGTTTTAATAACTATTACTTTACAAAGAAAAATCGAAAGTAAATGGCGAAGATGATGCCGAAGTTACTGAACACCTTGTCTCACTGTATTCGTCACTGCTGTGTTAGAAGATAAGAAGAAGAAGAAAAAAAGTCGATCCACAGAATTTCGAATGTTGAAAGTTTTCCTTGGCAAATGTCTAAGATATAAGGACACAGCTATTTAGTATTAAACATCAAAATCTTTCTATAAAATGTGATTTAACAATTTTCAACTTCTAGTTGAAGCTCTAAAAATTTATGTAAATACATGATCAAAAGTTTACTATCCAAAGGCATTTTTCCTCATTTTTCATTTCGTCAAAATCATTCCTAATTTCAAGGCACACTTCTTTCCAAGCGTTCCTGGTAGCGTTCCGATCTTTAAAAGAATCTATAGTTTGGTCTCTTAAAACTGCTAACGAAATGAGAAGATCAGTATCCATCATCACTTAACTTACATTACGATTTTTAAATTCAAAAAATGTTAACTTTAACAGACTGAAAGCGCACAAGCGGTTAAAACATCGCCGAGTGTGCAAGCGCCTATTTGACCACATGGGCCACTGTCTGGATTGGGGCGGTCAAATTACCGTCGAATGTAGTGGCAGCGTACGGCTGCATACCTGCCGTCGACGGCAGCTCTGCCATGGGTGTACGCCCAGTGTGTAAGCTCCCATTTGATCCCTCGCGCCACTACTGGAACGACGGCGACGGAAAACTTTCCGCCGCGGCCGAAACCGCCCAGTGTGTAGCCGATCTTAGAGTCGTCAGCAGCGCCGTACGTGGCCCGTTGTGCTGCCCCACCCTCGCTAACGTCTGTTTTCCCGCAAATAGCAGTAGAAAGCAGGTTTAAATTTTTGAAAGTTACTTAACATTGTTTACTCTTTGGTTCGGTAGAACTCTGATCGAGCGCAAACCCGCGTCCAGCTAGGGGGGGGGGGCAGCTGCCCCCCCCCCCTGCCCTTACCTGGCTACGCCCTTGGCCTCCGTGCAATAAACTATCCGTCCATTTCCAGAAAAAGAGGCACATGTAAATTTTATTTAAGGGCTTGAAGGGGAAGAGGGCGTAGGTTTTTGTAACCCACATATAATAATAACTTCTTTTTTTTAAAGCTTACATGTGTAAATTTTCATCCATATAGGGTAAAATCTGTAGTTTTGTGTGTCACCACGCCAACTTCTTTTAAAATTCAGGTTCGAATTTCTTAATGATTAACTGTCCAACCGTAACCGATCTTGTGTCTTTCAAAAGGAAATTTTATGTTCTTTCGATATGTCATCATTAACTATGGCCGATTTCCGCACCGTTTTGAGATATTTGGAAAAAAAAATTGAAATGCTGCATGTATACATTTTGGTTATGGACAATAATGGGGGAGAGGGGCAGGTTTTTGTAAACATAAGGCAAACGGTGTTCTACCCAAGGTTTTAAAGTATTCATGTACAAAATTCCATTGATATCGGTTAAAAAATATAGATTTGTGTGAGGAACACACAAAAATATATATAGAGCCTACATAGATTCATCCATTTTTATATAAAATAATTGTTTAAAAAACATAAAAACCCCCTTCAAAAAAGGGCACTAAAAATTTTAAAATAACTTTATACCTTGCTTAGAAGAAAGTAAATCTAAATGGACAATATTTTACATTACTGTTATTGAAATTTTTACATTAATTAGTTATTTTTGGAGTCGGTGCCAGCTGGCAGATCGCGCAGATCGAATTACTGAACTTTATTTGGTGTTCGAGGCAAACCGAGAGTACGAATAAAAATTCCAAATATTTTACAGCATGTCGTGAGGAAGATAGTTTTATTGCGGGAGACAGCTTAGGGAAACAAATTAACGGTATGTTATCTGTGGCTTGGCCTCGTTGGTCATCCAGGCATATCTCTGGCGCTATAGTGTCAGTTGGTAGGCTGCATCATGCAGTAAACACTTTATAGTTAGTATAATATCGGTGTATCATCTATATGTTTCAGTTTTGTTGAAAAATGTTTCTAGAATTAATTGTAGGTAAGTAGTAACATAATTTTTTATGAATTATTGTTATTTATTACTGTTTTTATCTTTTTGTTTTTCTTATTTTGGCTGGTACCGACTCCAAAAATAAATAATTAATGTAAAAATATCAATAACAGTACTGTAAAATGTTGTCCATTTAGATTTACTTTCTTCTAAGCAAGGTATAAAGTTATTTTAAAAATTTTAGTTCCCTTTTTTTGAAGGCGGTTTTTATGTTTTTTAAACAATTATTTTATTTTTAAATTTTTAGTGGTATTATAGTTAATTTGTATTTAAATATGCCACAGCAGTTCTCATTTTGCGAACTTCCTGGTATCTCAGTGGTTAAAGGGAATGCTTTTTTTTTTTTTAAAAAAAAAAAAAAAAAAAAAAAATTGTCTTTACAACAACTTTCAGAATGGAGTGAATTGGATGCTGTGCTAAGGAATGTCAGTTTACATTTTGGTCCAGGCTGTGTTTCGATCTAATCATAACATCTGTTAAAGCTGCTGCTCGATAATCGAAACATGTATCATCTGGACATTAATACATTCAACATACACAAATCTGTCTCTGGAATATATCTGTTCGTTCCGGCATCACACAGAAAATATAGATATTTAATTGGTTTTCACAACATAAAAGCTCGGGGTCCAAGTTGAAATCTGAAGTACATGTTGAGACATTAGGACACATACATTTTATAAATATTCTGCAATGACTTAAAAATAGCTTAATTGAGTTTGACGGTACGGTATTTTGTAAAGAACATTGGAAATTATAAATGATTGGGGTAAAGGAGAAGAGGGATTGGGCTTTTGTATATCAAATGTAGACTGTCTTTTCTGATTGATTTAAAGCATATGTTTGTAAATTTCTATTGATATCATATAAAATTTTTAGGTGTATATAAAAAAAATAACTAAAGGGTGTGGAGGAGAAGAGTAGTTTGGTTTTTGTTAAGGTAGTGTGGGCAGCATTTTTCTCTTTGTTTTAAAGTATACATGTGCAAAGTTCCATCGAAACCAGATAAAAACTGTAGCTTTGTGTAAAGAATATTTACAAAAATTAAATGGGGTAAGGCAGTGAGCAGTTGGGTTTTGTAAACAGAATGTTTCTCTTTGTTCTTAAGTATACATTTGCAGTGTTCCATCGAAAATCTGATAAAAACGGTAGGTATCTATAAAGAATATTGGAAATTAGGATGGGTAGGGGTAGAAGGAAAGAGGGGTTGGGCTTCTGCAACCTAATTTAAACACAATTGTTATCTTTTTTTAAAGTATAAGTGTGCAAATTTTCTTCAGAATCAGATAGAAACTGTGTTTTGTGTAGATTAAAGGGGTGGAAAGGGGAAGAGAGGTTTGGCTTCTCTAAACCAAATGCAGACAGTATTTTCTGTTTGTTTTTAAGTATACATGTGCATACTTCATCAAAATCAGATAGAAATGGTAGCTTTATATAATGAACATTGACAGTAATTATAGGGGTAGAAAGGGGGAATAGGGTTTTGTGTTTTTGTCAACGTAATGTGAGTAGTATGTTTCTTTTTATATTTGCTTTAAAGTATACACATGCGAAGTTCCACCGAAATCGGATTAAAATGTAGGTTTGTACAAACATTAAGGGATGTAAAAGGGGAGCTAGGGTAGTTTTTTATTTTTTGGTCAGAAATCTATTCCATAAAAAAAATGCATTGATGTGCCAACTTTCATAAAGATCAGTTAAATGGTGTCAACTGTAGCTTTTCAAAAAGAAAATTGACAAAGTCAAGGGGCGGAAATGGGGAAAGGGATTCAGTTTTTGCAACCAAATGCTGACATATTTTTCTCTTTATTTTACAGTAAAAGTTTGCTAAGTTCTACCTAAACTGGATAATAACTGTGGGTTTGTACAAAAATTAAACAGTTTAATGGGTGTGGGGGGTGGTTTTTTATTTTTTGGTCCGAAACCTTCCTTGTGAAAAAATACGTATAAGCGCCAACTTTCATGGTCAAATAGTGGCGACTGTAGATTTTTATATATAAAAAAACATTGACAAAATTAAGGCTTGGTAGGAGGGAAAGGGGTTGAGCTTTGGCAGACCAATTGTTGACAATTTTTTTTCTGTTTGTTTGAAAGTATACATTTGCAAAGTTCAATCAAATCAGATATGAAATATAGGTTTCTATAAAATTAAGGGGTGTAAAGGGGTAGATGGAGTGGATTTTTTTTATTTTTTGGTCAGAAACCTTCTCCATGAAATATTACATGTATATGACAACTTTAATGGAGATCAGTTAAATAATATCGATTATAGTTTTCTATAAAGATCATTGGCAAAAATTAAGGGGTGGATAGGGTGAGAGGGGTTCAGTTTTTTCAAACCAAATGTTGACAAAATTTTCCTCTTCATTTTTGAGTATACATGTCCAAAGTTCCATTGAAATCGGATAAAAAATGTGGTTTTGTATAAAAATTAAGGGGTGTAAAGGGAGAGAGGTTTTTTTTTATTTTTTTGGGTCAGAAACCTTTTCCATGAAAAATTAGATGTATATGCCAACCTTAATGGAGATCAGTTAAATGGTGCCGACTTTAACTTTGTATAAAGAACATTGGCAAAAATTAAGAGGTGGATAGAGGGAGAGGGGTTCGGTTTTTTCAACCAAAAGTTAATAGTATTTTTCTGATTACTTTTTACTATACATTTCCAAAGTTCCATCAAAATCGGATAAAAAGGGTGGGTTTGTATAAAGTTTAAGCGTTGTAAAGGGTAGAAGGGATGGTTTCTCAATGAAATTCATATGGGACCACTTTGGAGGTATACTCTACCCACTATAAAAATTTCATTTAAATCGGTTCAAAATTGGCGAAGATATCGCTGAACATACATACCAAAAAAAAAAAAAAAAAAAAAAAAAAAAAAAAAAAATCAGACGAATTGAGAACCTCCTCCTTTTTTGAAGTAGGTTATAAAGATGATCATATGTTTGTATTTATTTCTGCCATCCTCAGCGACAGATATGCTTATGAATTAGTATGTGCAAGTTCGAGTACCCATAGCAGCTGTATATTTCGCTAAATTAATTTTCTCAAATACTTTTTTGGTATAAAAATACATACATGCTAATATTGCACATTATTTCAGTTTTACTAGTTTACTGTAGGCTTAGCAACGACAGAAGGCTGTGGTATATCATATTTAATGCTGTTGATGTCTGATAAGTGTTATCTGAATATTTCACGTTCTATATCCTTAGCTTTTCAGCTGACGAATTGTTTCTTTCCATCAAGATACGATTTAAACAAGTTGTAAGGTGTACCCCTGATACCATTGTCATAAAGCATCGAAAAGAGGATTTTATGATCTACTACAGAGCCCGCCAGTGTGGTTGCATGTATTGAAGCGCAGCACGCTTGATCGGGGAGGTACAAAGGGCCAAGCTTCAAATCTCTGGCACCGCAGACAGGTCCCCTTGATTGCGGTTTTTAGACAGTTTTCCCTAATCATCTAGGTTTTAGGTGAATGCTGATACCTCGCAAACTACATATTTCACAAAAAAAGATACACTTAACACTTGGAATACAAGGTATACGTTTCACAGAAAGATGGCAATTCATTGGTTTCCCCGCTTGAAAATTACGACAGGCCTAACAAGCCAGTAGTAAATGAAAACTTGGGTTTGAAAATAAGAAAGCCTCTGGAAGAGGCTATTCCAAATGATCCGCGAAAGTGGAAATGTTCTTAACATGGTCTACCGTATAAAAGCTTTAGACAAATCTAACACTATACCAGTCACTTTCTTTTTGGTATAAATTATTTTTAATAAAGAGTTTGTACATAAAACCATAATTGTTTATGAAAAATGCAACAACAAGGAGTTGCGATTAAAATTATTTTTATTAATACAACAGTCCCGGGTGACTAGCCAAGTGAACAAGACTTTTTCACACGACATTTTTGATATCAAATCCTCTATCAACATCTTCACCACAACATGGTGACAGAGTATTCAGTCGCTGAAAATGGCGACAGACCTTTCGATCGCCGAAATATCGTGTGTAAACGCCTTGTTCACTCGGCAAGTCGCCTGAGATCATTGTATTAATTTATAACCCCGAGAAAAGCTTTGTTCTTGTGAAATTTATTCCACAGGTTAGAGATGCGACAGTACACAAAATATTAGACTTTCATAAGAATTCAGTACAGTGTGTAGCCGCCATGTGCTGCAATCAGACCCTCTAGATGTCGTAGCATAGAATCGAAGAGAGCCTCGATATGTTGCTGGCGAACACACTACCATACGATTGCAGGTGCGTCCACAAAGCATCCACAGTGGTTGCAGGAGGACCTAAACACACAAGTTTCCAACCAGCCATATCCCAGATATATTCGATGGGCGATATGTCAGGCAAACGTGCAGGACAGGGAAGCAGTGGTTCCCAACATTCCTCAAAGAAGGCTTGCACGTTTCTCCCCCATGTGACCGGGCACAATACTGCTGAAATATGGCAGGTGGAGCTGCCTGAAGGAGGGATACATTATTAGGCTAAGACCAAGCAATCTCATTCCCACACCTGCTTCTTGAGCTCGAGCTCATATCAGCAGGCATCTTCTACAATTGGCTTTGTTACCTCCATTTTCAGAATTCAATCTGGGAATGATAATTGCCCAAGACCAAGATATATTCCTTTCATCGTCAATCTTTTTTTTTTTTTTGGACACCTTCAATCTTCTACATTTTAATTCTATGCAAGAGTCACCCTGATATCCCTCTTTCTTCTTCAAATTTCTTACAAGTTTTTATGTGTCCATAACTAGTGTACCCTTCCATTGGCTACTTTTCCCTGCTGATCAAACGAGGCCAATGCCATATTTAAGGACCAAGTCAGCTCTTTACGATCTTCATTATATTTCGGAAATTCGTACAAGATGTGGTGTAGTTTCTAGATTGCACAATGCACAATTTACGTCTTCTGTCAGTTTAAATTCCTTCAATTTTCCCTGAAAGTCCCCATGCCCTGTAAGGAACTAAGTTGTTAGTAATTTAGTTAAATTTATTTCATTTTTGTTCTGTCAATTATGTTTTGAAAGTATTCATAATTGACCCTACCCTTGGTAGGACGTTCCTAGTTCATCTGCCAATCCTGTACAGAACGCTCCCTCTCATTATTACTTATCACAGCACTGGTTTGATTTCGAGCCTTTCTATGGGACCATATTGTAGCCTTCTCATTGCCAAGCACATCTGTGGACGATATCCAACAATTACTAATAGAGCATCATTAGAAACTGCTCGTTACACCGTGGTAACCATTAGAAGAGCCATGCATTGTGACTGCACCAGTTTCACCCTGTTTTTCTGAGTAGGCGAACTATCTGCCCAACGAGGGCAACCATAACATCAATACACTATTGTAGATTACCATAGCAACTTGATAACTTTTCAGTTTCATAGATAAAACAGAGGAGTTTCAACTAATTTCTTAAGATGTCCATCCATGCTAAATCCCTTGCTTATAGTGATTCCAAGGTACATATGCGATATAGCATATAGTATACTTTAGTCATAAAACTTGACTGTAGGCTTCCTTTGCAGCCTGCGATCTAAACCACCGGCACTACTTCTTATATTCACACCAGCATGTATGTACGGTACATTGGTTTGAGTAATATCATAATACTAGCTGATTCACGCGACTTCGTACGCGTGGATTATGAATTTCTTTGCCAGAATTGTATATAGAAAGTTGTTTGTAACGAAGGATTGGTCCCAAACCACACCTAGTCGGCATAATATGACAGGAAAGCTATCACTACATCATTCCACCGCGGTGCACCGTCGAACCACTCTCTTGAAGAGAATCAATTTCCAACATATTTCTGTCACCATTCGATAAGTTCTCAAAATTTCGTGATTACAACTGTTAATCATAACGGAAAAAAATGTCCTGTGCCCTTCCTACAGATTTTCTTGTCAAATTCCGTCAATATTGGTATAGCCATTTAGTCGTCAAAACGTAAAAAGACAGACTTACTTCTGCATTTATAGTATTATTACTGCAGATCACACACACACTGACTGCGAACAACCCCTGAGGGATCATTATAACGTAAAAAGGTGTACACCAATAGCATTGCAAGACTACCTACGATTTGCCTCGCATTGAACCCCTAAATTTGTGACATCTATAGTTTAACATTCAATCTGAATAACCGACGGTACAGGAATGACTCTTACGATCAAAATCAATTTTTAAAATCTTTGCCTCCACGGACATTTGAACCGGAGACCACGATCCAAATGGCAGTAAGCAAGCGCTTTAGCCACTGAGCTACGAGACAGCAATATGGAAAGGCAGTACAGAGACCTACACATCCCACGCTTCTGTCTATTATCGTTCAGTAATTTTTCGAAATTATAAGACAACATATTTCATTTATACAGAAAATGTTTCAGCCAAATGTAGACAGTACTTTTCTCCTTGTTTCAAAGAATAAGTGTGCAAACTTTCATCGAAATCGGATGAAAAGTGTTGATTTGTATGAAGAACAAACAATCAGACATAAATTCATCTTTATATATATAGATTTTACTGGGATAATTTCAATCTTGCCTGAAGGCCCCACACAGAGAGTAATTTTTGGGCAGTATTAGTCCTATCCTCAATTTTCCACATGCTTGATGCTTCCACCAGCAATAGACGGTCAGCTGGGTAAGCTACTTTCCATACAGCAACTCCAATGTACAGGGAAAGGAAATCATCGAATAGGACATTCCAGAGAAGTGGTCCCAAAACAGACACTTTCGGACAACCTTGTATGGTTTCCTTCCACTATGTAATCATTTTGTACCTGATGAACGCTTTCCTGTGACTTAAATAGTTATTTAACATGTTATAGAAGATTCGAGGACAGTTGAGTATCTTCAGTTTAAACAAAACACCAGACCACGAAGCATTATCGAAGACACCACTCATGTCTAAGAAAATCGTGAAGACATATGGACACTCGGATTCCGCTACACGTCGTTTGAGCTCGAGTAGGACATCCATAGCACCATTTCCTTTCGCGAATCCATACTGCTAGTTTGGCGAATACCCTCTTTGATCCAAATCCACTTTCTGCTACGTGTATAGATTTCTGGAATAATGTTGTTTTACTGCTCCTCTTATTGCATTTAGCTTTGTTCTACAATAAGGTATTTCAATACTTCTTGAAAATGGTTTAAAATTGTTTATTGGTACACCTTATTCACCGAGTGAAGAGATTTTTTTGACAAAAGTGCATTTTTTGCGTAAAATTTTAAGTTAAAATTTAAAGAATTTAAAAGCCCGCCAATACGCTCATTTACTGCCTGGTGCGTACATCGACAGTCGTGACGTCACACGACTGTAATACTGCTGCTGGGAATGGAGCGTTTCCTATTATCCAAGTTTTCAACTATTTTTTATTGTTTGTTGCTGATTATTTCTTGTTATTAATGAAAGTTGGTTTTGAATATAAAATCGAAAACAATTTGTAAAAGCCAACAGCGGAAAAACATTGAAAGTAGACGCCTTATTTGTGGGGCTAGCTATACAAACAACCACTGAGTTTTATTCTGTTGAGTTTAAAAATGTAACAACTTCAATTTGATATTGCGACAAAGTCACTTACGACTTTCTGTGGAGATCATTTACACCGCAATTTCGTAGAGTTAAATTAAATACGTTGTTCAAGGCGACAATTATTAGGGTTAGGGTCCTAAGGTTCGATCCTCGCTTTGGAATATGTTCAATTTGTTTTCTTTTGTCATTTTCTTTGGATACTAGTTGCTGTTGGTTGCATTGCATAATCATTTTGGCCGAAAATCCACCAAAACATCAATTTAATTTTTCTTTTCTTTTTTCTGAAGGCTTCACAACTTTTTGGATAACAAGCCAATTACAACCATTTGAAACAACCAAAGAAGATTTCAAAAAGGAAATTGGACGTTACTTGCACACCGAAAAAAAGTTTTTTTAAAAAAATAACGAAAATGACTTGCACATTAAAAGTAAATACCGCCTAATAGACGCAGTTATGTCAGGAAGGTAACCTGCAGTTTTATGGTCACGTAAAAAGTCCAACGAAAACACACAAAGCGTTCCGGAACTGTTACAAAATTAGCATGAAATTTCTACAAGTGATGTCACTTCTAAAATAAATTCCATTGTTCACCGCCGTGCACCTGTATTTTTTGCATGATATTCTCTCTCTGGTAAGTTTAAAAATTCTTATGCATGGTATCAATTTGTTTCAACCGCTTTCATGACGCTTAGCAACTATTATGAAATCTTCGAATAAAAACATGGTAGTGCAAAACACAGCAAACAAAAACGGAAAAAATGCACACAAAAAATATTATGCTAGCCAAGGTCCGAACGTTGGACGTTCTGAATTCCATTACCACTCCTCAATCACGCAGCTATGCGGATACTACTTCTTAATTGCTTCTCTTTATGTTAATATTAAACACTTCACAGTTTCTTCGTGTGACATGAAGTGAAATGAGGTAGGTAAATGAATAAACAAACAAATTCAGTTTTATTGAAAAAAAAATCATTTATCCATACTCTTTAATCTGCAGTAAGAAAAATGGCCCACAACATCCAATTGTTCCGAGCGTGGTGAGTAAGCGATTAACGCTCTGGCCTCGCATCCGGGAGGAAGCCGCACGGTGTGATATTTTCCAAATCTAGAAGGACAAAAGTCAGTTTTGATAATAGTCTATGCAGGCAAAACAGTTATTTATATTCAAAATAGATAAACCATATTACTCGGAACAAAGGTTTATTTTCCACGAATTCACGCTTAACAACAGAAAAAATAGTTTGAACAATGGGCTTCCTGTGATCCACCGATCAAGCGCTCCAGTCGGCCGCGCCATTACACTGAGCTTGGTCGATGATTACGCTGTGTTTCTGCGTGTTAGTAGTGATTTGTGTGTTGCTATTGCTTTTGGCGAGCCTCAAGGTAAGTTTACGCGTGAATTTTCCGTGATACAATATCATCATTAAAACAGAGCGAAATTATTTTTAATTTAACAAAAACTACTGAGCCAATTTCATGTTGAGTGTTAGTTTATTATACCACATTCTACTGATCTCTTACTATTCTTATTTGAAAGAGCTGCTTATTAGCTACAAGAAATACCTTCATTTGTTTGCGCATATTTGCGACACCCATACAACTTTTCTTTATTTTCAGCATGACTGCACAAATTTCGCGTGCAGAATTTTTCAACGAATGGTTTGCACACGCAAAAAAATCAATCTCTAGCTTTCAATTTAAATATAAATGAGTCTCTAATTGAAGCTGTTACATTTTTAAGCTCACCACAATAAAAGTCAGGTTTTTTTTCTATAGCCAGCACCACAAATAAGGCGTCTATTTTCGATATTTTTCCGCCGTAGCCTTTTACATATTGTTCTCGATGTTGTATTCAAAATGAAATTTCATTCATTACAAGAAATGACCAGCAACAAACAATAAAAATAGTTGAAAACTTGGATAATAGGAAACGCTCCATTCCCAGTAGCAGCGTTTACAGACGTGTGACGTCACTCAAGCGACCACCAATCCTAGAGCGTTTTTTGTCACGTGACTAGAGGTAAGAAAAGTATAGTTTTTATTTCTGTATTTATTAAAAAATAATCCACTTTTCTTTTCAAAATTGAAAAAAATTAGCTTCCTGAAGCATTAATATATGAGAATGAGTTCAATTTATATTATTTTATTTAATATTGTCAAATAGCCTATTTCTAGCTATCATTTTTTGTTAGCTTGTGTGCAGTTCTACTCCTAAGACTTGCATTGATTCGCTTTATCGTACCCATTGTGGCTGTTAACATAGAAAGTCGTTATGTAGCATCAGTATCCTGTGTTTATATAAGTTTAAATTTGCCCCTATTGCTCGACAGATGGTTTTCCTAATAATTTTTTATTTCTTCTGCATTCCTCGCCACTATACATACGTCTTCGGCATTATCTCTACACGTGATTTTTCTGTTTGTATAGTTTATTCCAGACGTTGTAGAGTTTATATATCTCAACAGGGGCCCTAAAGCAATAGAGAATAACGCCATTGATAGAGGATCACCCTTACTGACCTTTTTATTTGCACTGCTTTTGTTTCGACGCCATTGGCAAGAACTATTGATATTGCTTCATGGAATAATTTCTGTATAATTTTGCGCGCTGAGTTACGGAATCTCCACAATTTCTTTTGTATGTGTTTGCGACTGACTCTTTCAAAGGCTTTATTAAAGTCGATAGACAATAACCCAGCATTTATTCCTCTTACTGCTGCGGCCACGATGACGTCTCCATACTCGCTTAACGTCCCGATAATTGTTCTGCCAGGTACTGCACAAACTTGGTGTTCCACAATTATTTTATTCAACACAGGTTACATTCTTTTTCTAGTATTCTGTTGAACGATTTACAGTCGGAATTAATTAATGATATAGGTCTCTTTCCGTCAAGGTTTTTGTTGTCATGATTTTTTGTTACTAAAACTATTATTCCTTGCTTGAAAATTTTTAGTACATTATGTATTGTAAGCACATCATTAAGGACATCTGGATTGATGGCCAGAAGTGTTGGTATACATATACTGGATGCCGTCACGGTCAGGTGATTTGTTCCTCAGGCTTGTTTTTATGTTTCCTTCTAGTTCCAGTTGTGTGTTGTTATTTGCGTCGATTCTACTGCACACCGCACTGAGTAGGTCATTTGAGTCTTCCTCGTCAATAGTTTCCTCGTCGTATAGTTACTGGAAGTGTTTATTATTTCTCTTTGGTTTGTTACAACTGTGTCCTCACTAACTATCAAGCTTTTAACAATCGAAATCCTGGCTCTTTTTCCTCATAAAGCGGTACATTGACGTCCTTTCCTCTCGTGCAGTGTGTTTGGGAATCGATCTTTTTGCCGTATGCGTCAGTTCCACACGTTTTATTGCTGTTAGTTTGGATTTTATTCTTTTTTTTTTTTTTTTTTTTTTTTCTATGTCCTGAATAATATGTAACTTTTCCCATAATCATCTATTAGATAGTCTTAACAAAACTCTACTTTTCCCTTATGTTCATGCTTTTTTATTATCCTGTATTTATCATGCGACACAATTTTAGTTTCCCGTATTGCACCATCATTCTGATTTAATACTGTATTGCTGAATTTGCATCTTAAATAACTGCCATGTTTCTTGTAACATTAAGTTCATGATCTTTTAGAAAAATATTATTGAATTTCCAGTAGCCTCTTCGATGTATTTCTTGTTTTTTCATATTTATGTGGATTGTGTAGGCGCGGTAGACTGAAAAGCTTGCTGGCCAGACCACTGTAATGGTAACATCATAATTAATTTCTTCACTTAGATATATCATATCAATTCTGCTTCCTGCATCCTTGGTGACGTAAGTACAGAATTTGTCAGTTCCATTATTTTGTTTTCAAAGTGTCTTTTAATTTGAGTCCTTCGACTATTAAACTGAAATCGTCGTAGGTGTTAAACTTTGAGAATTGATCTCTTTGTTATAGCACGCACGCAATTGAAGTTGCCTCCTATCGTCAAACTATTGGTACTGGTTGGTAGAAGGGGTAGCAAATCTTCTTTAAAAACCTAGAACTTTTCTTTCTTTTGTGCATTCTCTATTGCATATTACATATTGTAACTATTGTAATTTTTATCGATATTCCTCTGCCAATTTCCTTAGTGATAAAAATTTTGTAATCTATCACCCATTCTTTTATTAAGATCGTAGTTCCGGCTTCGTTGCATATATATATATGGCAAGAACATTCATATTGCAACTTTATTGAAGTAAGGCTATTTCTGTATCAGCGATATATAGGAAGTCTTTTAGACATTCCTTTTTTTCTTATTATTATTCTGTTGTAATTTATCGTTGCTATCCATGTTTGCATCTCTACCATGACTTTCTGCGATTTTTTTTTTTTTTAACTTGTACCAAATTACCTGTGTTTAGGTCCACGAGAAGTTTAATAGAATTACGGTGTTGGAGTGTCGTGGTCTGTAAATCAATTTGAACTTACCTACCTTCCAAAATAAGAATAGGAAGGAAGTAAATTTCCACAAATTTGTGGAAAATAGTAAGTTCCGTCTCTAGTGTAAATCTGATGTGTATGAAGTAATTACGGTAGAAAGCGATTTTAAGTTTGGGGTAGATAAGGTCTATACATATGGAAATTTATGGGTTTTAGGCTTTTCTTGTAATCTGTAGGTACAATTTTATCTCAGTGCAAAATTTAAGATTTCTGAGTCTACTGGAAGTACAGTACCTTAGAGTTTTGATAATCATCAGTGAGTGAGTGACAAAATCGATGAAATTTGATGATGAATAACATTAAGAACAGCAGCGAAACAAAATTTAGTGTATTTCCTAGGTTTGCTAATATCTATGTATAATAGAAAATTGAGGCATCACTGAGACCGATGAAATTAAAGTATACAAATGTTCTGAACCTCTTCGAGAAAAGGGTAGGCAGTGGCACCGTTGACTCATCGGGTACACTGCGGTGCATCCAGATTATATTGTAACATGGATGAAATTGTAGCAGTACTCCATAGGCCAGCAAGAATGAATTTCCCAAGACGGCGTGTAATAATGAAAGTGCTTGATATCTGGGACAAGCTCATATTAAGGAAATGAACCCGTACTCTGGTATAAACGGCGGCTACATGTATATAATGATGACGATTGATACCTATTCAAAGTTTGAATGGGCAGCACCGCTCAAGACCAAGACAGGCAGTGTGGTTGTCAACGCTATGAAGATAATACTAAGTGGTGGCCGGCCGTGTCCATAAAAATTTACAGACTGACAATGGAAAGGTGTTTTGCAATTCAAAGTATAAGACCCTAGTAGTAAGAAGTAGGGGAAGCTAGGAATATTCTGGTTTTTCCCATGACGTCACAAGGGAGGGGAGTGGGGGTGGGCACGGCGAGAATGGCGTGTTTAGTTCCCAACCCGCCACCAGGCGGCAGCATCGTACGGCGGTAACCTGAATCTATCTGAGTATTCTGTGGAGCTTAGTCGGACGCATACCCCCGCAGGAGACAACGGTTGTTGCTATTCCCGGCGCGCGTCACAGATGATGAGTCGGCG
>CM061921.1:18639216-18701391 GCA_031002005.1 Vandiemenella viatica
AAATGGCCCCCTGCCAAAGCAATGATCAAAGTAATAAAGACAGCAGAAATTAATTCAGTTGGAAGACATATTCTAAGTTGTTTTCTCTTTCCTACCTCATTCACAGTTTAACTTTATGCAATGCAAACCCCGGAGACGGTTCACCATTGCAAAGTTGTTGATAGATGGACGCAGCAAGGGATCAGACCTCTGTTTAACCCTGAGATCAGTAAACAATAGGGAACTTCAGTTAAAATACCCCCCGCCAGTCCAAAACCCTGATCGCTACCTTCCGAGGGCTCTCCCCGATCCTCAAACATGCGACTAAGCGCATCAGCAACGTTGTTATCAGATTCCCGAATATGTCGTACCGAAAAGCGGAAGGCGGAGATTCGGACGGCCCACCTGGCTATGCGCCCTGTTTTACGGGGGCGCGCCAGAACCCAGCTTAAAGCTTGATTATCAGTTTCAAGAACAAACTCACGGTGCTCCAGATAAAAACAAAATTTCTCTAGAGCAAAGAGAACCGCGAGAGCCTCACACTCGTAAACCGAGTATTTACATTCGGGGCCAGCCAACCTCCTGGAGATGTAAGCCAAGGGACATCTTCCCCGATCACCTTCTTGCAAGAGAACGGCCGCAATACCAGCACTAGATGCATCCGTTTGTACCACAAATGGTTTATTAAAATCAGGAATGGCTAAAACAGGGGGATTCATAAGCGCAGATTTCAGCGCGTCAAAGGCAGCTTGTTGGCTAGGCCCCCATACAAATTTGCACCCTTTCTTACGAAGATCATTCAAAGGGGCGGCAATATGAGCAAAGTTAGGAACAAAACGGCGAAAATAATTATCCATACCAATAAACCGAGCAACCCCTTTAGCATTAGTAGGGGGTGGAAACTTTCGAAGATCTTTAGTACGCTCAGGATCTACCCTAACACCATCACCTGACACGAGGTACCCAAGAAAGGAAACCTGTTGACAGGCCAAGGTAATTTTTGATAGCTTAACCGTCAGGCCAGCTTCCCGAAATCTGGTTAGAACTTGACCAAGATGATGCAGATGTTGCTCAAAGGACTCGCTATAGACTACTACGTCGTCCAGATAATTACACACAAAGCGAAACTTAAGATCCCCCAGCACTCTATCAAGGAGGCGGGATGACACTGCGTTCCCAGTAGATAAACCAAACGGAACACGATTAAACTCAAACAAACTCCAATCCGTGCAAAATGCCGTAACCGACTTAGAATCTCAGTCAGGGGAATTTGGTGATACGCCTGATTAAGGTCCAACACAGTAAAATATTTGGCACCGGCAAACCAAGTAAAAGCATTGTGAAGATCAGGAAGGGGAACTGATTCTAATACGACTTTTTTATTTAATGCCCTGTAATCAACTACAGGTCTGTATTCCCCTCTCTCAGGTTTAGGAACTAAAAATATTGGAGAAGCGTAAGGTGAAGTGGAGGGCCTAATAACTCCATCCTTAAGCATCTTATCGAATTTTTAACGAAGAAAGTTCATCTTCGGTGGGGACAAACGGTAGGGACCCTGCCTTACCGGAATATCATCAGACAGGCGAATTTTATATTCAATAAGATGAGTTACTCCCAATTTATCTACCAAAACATCTTTAAACTGCTCCAACATTTCCAGAAGTTGAAGAGCTTGACTCTGAGACAGATGACCCATCTTATAATCACCCACTTGTGTAAGGACCGCGTTTACTCGCAATGAGATGCGACAAGAGCAAAGGGCAATTTGATTCTGAGGATCAAACTTAAAATAAAAAGTGCTCGAACTACAGTCCATGACAAGTCCAGTACCTTTGATAAAATCTATACCCAATATAACGGGTATTGATAATCCTTTAGCGACGACCAGATTAAGAGGCCAGGTATAGTTACACACTCTCACCCAAACTCGACACGCTCCCACGAGAGGCAACTTCTGACCAGCAACAGTACGACATCCCTGCGCGGGGAGTTTGAGGACGGGCAAGCGACAGATGTTACGAAACTCCAAATACCAGTTATAATCGACAAGGGAGAGAGAACTCCCCGAGTCAATGAGGGCACAAATAGGCTCGTGATTGATGTTGGCGCAAAGAAAAAGCAGATGAGAAGTCTTAGGAATCAAAATACGGTTACGAAAACCTTTAAGCGGCAATCGCCTCGTTTCCCGACAAGATAAACGGTTACCAGGTTGACTCTTGGCCAACGGACAACTCTTGACCAAATGAAGATCTGAACCACAACAGAAACACCGCTTAACAACCATACCTGCAAGAACACTATTACACCAATAAATATTACCAGCGGAACTTGCCCGCTGAAACCCGCGGCGTCTGCTATCAGATCGTTGCACACGAGGCGCTCGGCAATGTTTAACGAAATGGTCACCAGCGCCACAACGAAAACACTTGCCTGTAACATAGTAATTACAGGGTGTCCAGAAAAGGACTCCCTGATTTCAAAATAAAATATCTCGAAAACAAAGATCGATAGAGGAATGCAGTAAATGGTATGTTTATTGTGACAGCTGTAAGAAGTGTATACAGCAGTGTGAAATAATAGTTACAAAAGCTGCTAACAGATGGCGCTGTACAGCTCATATCAGCATACATAAGTGAAATAATCGTATGAAAACAATCTTTGCAAACAATCACATCACAATGTTTTCAAAATGTTCACCATTGGCACTACAGAATGATGGAACTGATCACCCTGAGCTTCGGATCACTATTTAGGCATTACGTATGGCGATTTAATTTTGAAATCAGGGAGTCCTTTTCTGGACACCCTGTATTAGCACGTGAATAATCAGACTTCCCCTCATCTTTCTTAGTGACTTGTGCCCTACCTTCTGCTCTCTGCTGATCAACGAGGCACAAGGCCTCAATAGAAGTAATTAACTGATTAAGCTGAACAAAAGATACTGGTCTTATATTAAACACGGCCCTAGCCCTATCCTCCGGACGAAGACCTTCAACAATATTGCAACTATATCCTTTTCAGAAATATCCATTTGTAACGCCGCTACAGCCATATGAACCCTCTCCACAAATTCGCCCAACGATTCTGTCATAGATTGTACTCTCCAAAATTGAACCCTTTCTAACTCCCTCAATATACGTATTGGTATTTTCTCTCGAATCACCTTTTGTCTTAAATCTTTTAAGGTCCCCCTTGCCTGGATAATCTCCGCAAGATAATCTGCCAAACAACCCTATGCTAAAGTATATAACAAAGCCAAAATACTATGTTGAGGAACCTGAAGCGCATCTGCGTGTTTTTCAAAACGAACAGTGAGCCACAACAATTGTTCAATTTGTCTCATATCTCCCACTGAAAGTTCCTTGACATCCCTTAACAATACACCCAAAGGATTAGGTAATTTGGCAAACCGATTTGAAATGGCCTGGTACTCGGGAACTACTTGGTGCATCTGATGATGATCAGTTCTCACCGTTACCCCTTCTACTGACTCACTACAAGTGTCACCTTCTAAACCCAAGGAATTAACCAGCAATAACAAGGTCTGTAATTCAGCTCTCATCTGGTCTACAGAGGAAAGTTGATCTTTATACAAGTTCAAGGTTTTCAGATCGGTAAGACGATCATGAAAATGGTTAAGCTAAGCCTGAATCCTATAAATCTGGCGCCTAGTTGGCCTGCTTTCTTTCAAGAAGGCAATATTTCTGCCGAGCTCCTGCAACCCCACTGCACAAGCGGAAATAGCCTCACCTACCTCTCCAAACCGCTCCGGTGGGACGGCAACCGGGGCGTGGCCGGCGGCACGCAAACGTTCAGTGAGGTCAGACACACTACCTTCGTCCGACGCTCCCCTAATCCTGAGTTCGTACTGCAGCTGGTCTTTCTTAAGATAACTCCACCCTACAAAGCGCGTGCCTGACATAATGAATCTGTAAATACAATATATGAGTGTATGACAACAACAAAGAACCAACAACAAGGCCTGACACTACCCAATACAACCACGCTCTGCTACCATTTGATATGTGTGGTAGCCACAAGGACTCAGTGGGAAGCATGTGGGAGCATGGTTATAAAGAGCAAGCCTTGTTCAAACATTTTATTGCAAGAATCATGGTCCACGATTGAACTTATAGGGAATATCACAAATAATATAATACAATACAATACATAAGAAAACTTCGATCTTGCAGATTATGATCTTAATGAATCCTGTAATCACAAATAATATAATACATAAGTCAATGCAATAACAACCAGGTTAAGCCATGAGAATATCCCTAATCACAATATCTCCACTTGTATTAAACATCCTAACAGTAAATCCTTACCCGCTTGGAAACGTAATATAACAGGGCAGGCTCTCACCAATTTACCATCATGTACCAAATCTGTAACCAGTATCAAACACAATTTGTACAGAGGAGGCAAATACACCAATTATTTCAAACGAAGACGAATCAGTTTACCTCAGCGTCCTTCAATTTAACCTTAAGAATCAAGTTCTTACCAAGGTTCTGACACACTATAGTGTGTGCACACCGGCGCATACGTATTTACCACCCACACACACTGATAAGGTGGCGGGAACGATCAGCACCAAATATCGGGGAATTTTGTCCATTCCCGTAACACAATTAACAAGAATGCAGTAAGCGACGCACTTTGCAGTTGGAGTTATCAGGTATTCTATCTCAAATACCCAACAGGGCTAGAAAATGGCAATTTATCGCCTCGAAGTCACCACCAGCCCCGACCACAAGCGTACTCCCGCATCGGCGGAAAACGGCTCACGAACACGGGGCGCAGCAGAGGAATTCCTTCGATTAAAGCGAGCGAGGAACAGTCTCGGTGGAATCACACATCCACCTCAAGTAGTACCTCCGGGCTGCCTGGGCAAATTACAAGAGCTCGCTATACCAGCGGCTCTCTATCGTCGCACTCCTTTGAGGAAAGTATTAGGCCCAACGAACCAAGCCGCTGCTGCCGACCGACTCACTTTCCCGGACTCGTGTCCCCGATTATATCAACTCATTCAGCCGTTAGAGGGCACCACAGAGCCACAGCGCTCTCTCACGGGCGAAACTAGCACACGGGATCAGCATCAGAGGACGATCGCGGGCGGGGAAAATAAACAATGCGAGCCGAGCACTGCTCAGGCATGTGATTTCACTCTAGCGTTGTAAACGCGCGGTCCTCGGTTCGAGTCGAGGCATTCCATTTTTTCTGCATTTGTTTTAAGCAAGTCGAGCCCACAAATGGCCTATGTGTTAAATATAACGTTGACTCTTACCTACTGTCATCAGGGAATAACATACGTATGGAAAGATTCACACCTGAATGCTTTTTAACAAAATGCACACGTAACTATGAAAGCTTTCACGGTGGTAACACTGAAAGAAATCCACTTAGGCGTCAAACGTGACGAAATTGCGTCTTTTGGCAACGTTAGGTAGCCTTAACGAGTTTGAACCGTCGTCAACGAGTAGAAAAACTAAATAATATTACTGTAGCAATTTTTTTATGCCTTACACCTCGTTGACTTCGAAGTCATTTAAGGCGGTAAGGGAATGGAGGCAAGGAACGGGAAGGAATTCGGACCATGTACTTTCGAAGAAATTATCCCGCCATTCACCCGGAGTGATAAAGTGAAATGAAGGAAAACACAAATCTGGATAGCCGGATGGGGATTCAAACCCACGTCCGCCCGAACGCGGAGCCAACGCGTTACCGCTGACCCTTTATATTCACTTTTTCAATAGTTTCCGTATTTGGTCTATGATGACATCATAAATTTATTTAAAAATCTACTTACAACAATGTTAAAGTTGTAAAAGAATATATATGTGTAGAAGTGAGATGATCTGATGACAGAGTGGGTTTCAAAACAATAGCAGAAACGCAATTCAAATTCAATTTTCTCTCTCTCTTCTTTTCGCCCCTTACTCCCGTTTTTCTATTTTTAGCAGCTGTCAGATACATAGTGAACATAAGCCCCCTCTTATCTGGGAGATATTGTTATATTAATCCCATTGTATAATGACATTGTATTAAACCAAAAATGACGAGCAAAATTGATCAGTTTCCTAGTAACCAAACAGGTAACATTTCAATCTTTTAGTAGGAATGTTAAAAAAAAAAAGGAATGTTATTTCACATTTTACTGGAGCAAAGAGATTGAATGAGTTGCTAAACTATAGAAATTTGCTGTCTCAATAAAATGAAGTAAAATAAATAACATTTTCCATTCTTTCAAGTATGTCTTTCAGTAAAGACGCTCAGCAATAATACTGCTAATTGTTACAAAATTTTAAATCGGCTCTATTACTCTCCACAGCTTGAGTGAAATTCTCAAATATCGTAGTAGACGGAAACATAGTGTATACTAAGTGTTTAATACTGGTTTCCTTGTTTGACATCGAGCATGGTGGGTGAACGGTTGACGTTTGGCCTCGCATTCGAGAGGACGCGGGTTCAAATCCCTGTCCGGGCATCTAGATTTGTGTTTTCCATGGTTTCCCCAAATCATTCTAGGCGAATGCCGGGAAACTTCCTTCAAAAAGGCTATTCCCGAATTCCTTCCCGTTCCTTGTTCCCAGTATCATCCCGCCTCTAATAACCTTAGCCATCGACGAGGTATAAAGCCGTAAGAAAAATAACTTTTGTTTGACACTGATCTTCCCACACTAACATCCCTGAACTGTACTTTAATTTTAAGATTCAGTTTTCCTCCTACAATGTTCTGATTGAATGCCTATAAGACTTCGCAATTTTGCAAAAGAAATTGTTGTTCGTCATTTTTACATGTTCATTATAATGTAAATTAGCTGTGATGGAATAAAATATACAGTAGCCACAGTTTGAGTTTAGGAAAAACCGCGCTGCGAGAGAATCAATTCTGATTACAGATCAAGAAAAACAGTTACTTTCATGGCGTTTGTTGATTTAGAAAAAATCATTTGATAATGTTAGAAAGGACAAGATGTTCAATTTAAAAAAAAAAAAAAAAGTCAGAGACAGAAGAATACTTTATAATCTATATAAGGATCACGTGGCTATAATAAAAGTAGACATTCATGAGAGACTTACACCAGTTGAAAAGGTGTTCAGACATTGTTGTAGTTAATCACCACTAATTATTATTATTACTCCACAATTCACTAAAAGTGTGTGGCGGATGGAATATTCAACTTATATGTGCAGGAAGCAATAAAAGAAGTAAAAGAGAAATTTAAATGTGGCTTAAATATTCACGAAGTCAAAACCAGTAACTAGTATAAATGGATTTGCTTATTACGTTGTGCTGTTAGCAGAACAGAGTGAGTTTATAGAGGAGATACTGAATGACATGAACAAAATAATGTAATAAGGAAGCATCCCGGCATTTGCCTGGAGTGATTTGGGGAAACCATGGAAAACCCAAATCTGGATGCCCGGACGGGGATTCGAACCGCCGTCCTCCCAAATGCGAGGCGAGAACGCTAACCGTTACACCGCCCCGCTCGGTGAAGGAAGTAGAATTACAATTGATGGCCGAAGCAGGACTGGTGTTAAAAGCAGAATAGCATTAGCAAAAAGAGCTTTCATGAAAAAGATAAATCTTTTAGTTTCAAATATTGATCTAGGACTCAGAAAGAAGTTTTTAAAACTTTATGTATGGAGCACAGAACTTTATGGTAGTGAAGCATGGACTTCAGGAATGCCAGAAAGAAGGAAAATTGAAGCATTGGAAATGTGGTATTATAGAAGGATGCTGAAAATTAAGTGGAGTGTTAAACCACAAAATTAACATGTTTGGAAATGATGGCTGACGAAAGAAGTTTGTGGAAGAGTCTTACACAAAGAAGAATCAGGATCGTGGGTGAATTTTTAAGACATGAGGGATAGGTTATGTATGCAGCAGATAAAAGAGGATGTGTTTTTAGGGGGGTGTTTGGAGATGACGTTAGTGCAGAATAAGAAGGGATGGAGGATTGTATTAAACAAGTCGAGAAACTGCTGACAGTAAAATGAGAGATACGAGATGAATTAAGCAAGAGGTGAAACACGTTGCCGGCCTATTCAGACATACACATTGATGGGACCACCAGCTTAACTTCCAAATCCGGTGGAGGAATCACTGTCAAAAGTGTGGTATGGATTTACTCCATATGCACCACAGAGAGCTTAAGGAATTAATCCAGGACTTTTGTGCACCATCTGGCAATAAGTAATAATGCACCACCACCGAAGCATGTCCCAGTTCTACAAAGTTCTTGAACCAATCAGGTAACGTCGTATCTGGCGCCGAGCATCATCACCGAGCTATCTAAAATGACCCGAAATGAAGAAGATGGCTATTGTAATATAGCATTTAAAAAGCAACCTTTCAACTCCATCACATGCTGTTTGGTGCGGAGGCGTAAATTCCAATTGAAGTAGCTGATTCCATCTCATACCACTGCAGTGCAAGATAAACTTCCTATATCTATCAGATTACTAAATATATGAATTTTATGAGCGTAACAGAATATAAACTATGCAGCACACCCTTAATTGCTTTAATATAGAGCTGTTAAAATTGGAAAAAAAGGAGAGGGGGTGGCCCAATTTCTTCCCATCCAGTCCTTTCCCTCCTCTAATGACCAGACGTTGACAATGCGTATTGCCATAAAAAAAAAAAAAAAAAATAAAAAAAAATATTGGGCGGGAAGGCGGTATGGTTAGTCGAGCTAGTGCCAGCTTCGACCACAATAACCTTTATTATCGCAATTTTTTAATTGAGTTTTTAATATATCTTTTGCAATGACACGGAAAATGTTAGCTGTGTAAGAACGAAGGTAGGTCTCACTATTTAAGTAGGATCGATTCCTCGTTCGGTTGAATGTGTAGCGGGTGTTTGTTTGGGTTGGAGTAAAGGGTGAAAACTTTCTTACTCCTCTTTTTAATATGAAATGAAGACCCTATGCTGCTAATTTATTTAGCGCTCATACAAGCTTACAGGTGAGGCTCACTTATTTTTAATATTAACACATGGAATCTCAAATCTATGAATATGTAGAGCCTCGCCTCACAAATGCCAACATCAAAAATCAAACAACTTTTAAGCATTACCACAATACTAATTGATCATGAAACTTATTCCCAACATTAATAAACAAACAAGAAAGCTTAATGGAAAGTCCCCTTTATAAAAATTGGGTACCATAAATCAAATATAATACTAACATGAAAATACATTAGATTTCAAATGCCGGGCGGCAGGATAATTTAAATTATCCACCAAGTGTCGTTATAGGAAAGCTCCCGAAGTTTATCCTAACATGCTAAATACTTGCCGGAGGTGAGAACCCTCAATCACTCAAAGGTTTACTTTGAAAGGTCGTTATAGGGCTGTACCCAATGACTGCATGTATGTACCATACTGCACTGTTCGTATTGTTGTTACCATGATAGCAATGGGCGTCCCGTGATGGCGAAAATGTTATTACATTAGCTACTGCGAACAGTGCACCATGTTCTTCAAGAAACGTACTGAATGATTGCCAAGCAACCTCACTGCCACAGTATGCTTGTTTGGAACCCTCAGATTCGATGCCAAGGCAGCACAATCTCCAACCTCATCGACGGCTAAGGTCATTAGAGGTGGGATGGGACTGGGGACAAGGATTGGTAAGAATTCGGCCATGGCCTTTTTGAAGGTAGCATCCCGGCATTCGTCTGGTGTGATTTGGGGAAACCATGGAAAACCCAAATCAGGATATCCTGACGGGGATTCGAACCCACGTCCTCCTGAACGCGAGTCCCTTTTTAGCATTTGTTGAATGTAATGCAATTCAGACATCCTCGTATCTGTAGATTTTGTTATACTGATTCCTGTGTATGGTGTTGTAATACTAAAGCCAAAATTAAAAGCCCAATTAATTTCATGACCATGGAATTTTTAAAGCTTTTAAACTTATCATAAAAATCAGCTAGCAAATGTTGGTAATATCGGTGATCATCTGTTTCATATTTATTAGATACATTTAAAGAAGTACACTTCAGACTGGAAGTAAATTACTGATTGGTATTCATTTACCTAAACAAACAATTTAAAAGTTTGTTTTCCACTGTCTCAAAAGATCAAAATTTAATACGCCATAGTCATAACAACCAATAAACATTTGAAAAAAGAGGAGTGATTGTATACGAATCTTACGTTCAATTCACCTGGAGCAAACTTTTGTGTTACCTAATTACAAAAAGATTTTTGTCGGAATGTAAAAAGAAAGAAAGGTAAAATAACATATTAAAACAAAGACTATTGTTTTTTTTTCGAAATTTTAGAAAATAAAAAGAAAATCTCTGTAATTCAGTAAAGATTACATGTCAGATGAGAAGACAGCACTTTGAGAACCAATAAACTATAATATAATTTTATAATGTGTCACTCTTACTATCCACAAGTGACATATGAAACGGAAATTATGATCGAAAGTGGAAATTTTGTTGTTCACATAGAGTATTAAAGTGCTCAGTGTTTCCTCGTATTAAATTCATGTTACCTTCTGCAACAACATTTTGACTGCTTTAACAGTCCACAATGTTTAATCTAATTGAACTGTGTGTTTGTTATGATACTATTTTTGAGAGTATTATCATTATGTCTTTCTGCGCTAATTTCGAATAAAACTAGTAGCTAAAAAGTAGTGAAAAATTTGATAACTAATGACAAACGATTTCTTTTTGTAATTACTACAATAACAGGATTGTGACTAATAGCTATATAATATGATTTATAACTGTTTTCCGATATTTGCATAGTTATATTATAAACTTTATAATTGTTAGTGACTTTTCAGTAGCTGTACTGTAATCTCATTTTTGTTATGTGGATTTTTCGTGGGGCTTTAAGGACGGTTAGACTCGGAGATTTAAGCAGTAAAATGATTTATAATCCTACTCATAACTGTAATTTTTAAAGTGCAGCTTGTAGTCTATTTTGAAACATTCTTAGGCCAAGCAAATTTGTCAGCAGAAATTATCCCCCAAAATTATTTGATGCTATTTAGCAATGTCGTAGCTTGATAGGTGAGAGGTAGAGATGTGCCAGATATCCGTATCTGTATCCATTACTTTTTTAGTGGATCTTTAACAGATCTTTTGTAAAGAATTTCACTAAGCAGGTATACAAAACTTTAAAGATAGGTAGCAATGAAATACAATTAACTTTAATTCCAATTACTTTATATTCCTTAAAATCTCATATCACATTCATATTGCAAAAATTAATTATTTAAACATTTATTTTACTAGGTTACCAAAGGTAACTGGCAACTTACCACTAAAGTAAGTTTTAAGGTATTATTTTAACTATCTTTATAGTGAGATCAGACCTCTAATATTTGGGAGCTGCTTACTGAAATTATTATTAAGTTGTTTACATCAGATAAATTAATCACTGTTACAGAAACTTAAAAAAATAAATTTTATATTTAAAATTAAGTTTGGTAAATTGTACTTCAAAAAGAGTAACTTGGCAGCTTTGTCACCCAAAAGTCTATTACGATGAGGATCATAAATAATTCCTGCTGCACTGAAAATTATTCACTTGGAATGGTTGTTGCAGAAGATGAAAAAAAATATGTGCGAGCCATGTGTCACGGACCACCAAATTTTTTACTATTGATTTGCCAATACTTGAATGGATTTTGATATTCTTTTTTCATTGACATAGTCTGCTAGTAAATTAGCATTCGTACATGATAATTGATTTTCAGTTTCCTCATCATCATCGTCACTATCTAACATATTGCTCATAGAGTATTCTAGATTGTTGCAGTGTGCTTTTCATACAGCATTTGGTTTTTCTGTGCTAATTGTAGTTGTTGTCAAATTTTAATTCTGTTTCTGAAACTGTAAGTCATTTCTGTTTTATATCTTTGATGAAAAATGAGTGAAGAATTTACCTTCGTAGCGTGGTACTAAAAACGTTGCTATTTGGAACAATATATTTTTTTGTTGATTTCAGTAAAACGATCATTTAATTCATTCTTCAAAGAAGACAAAAATTCAAGTATGGCTGGTGTGCTGAGGTTGGGAGTTTCCCGTCTATCAGCAGGAATTTGCATCTCATCATACAATTTATTTAATGCTCGTACTAGAGGAATAACTTCGGATATAGGGCCTACACGTGTTCTGTGTACTCAATTTTCTTGTGATATCCTACCAAGGCTTCAATACTCTCACTAATTCTTGAATTAAGATCCACTCTTCGACATCAAGTTGATCTAATTATTTTATTATTAATAATATAAAGCAACAGTGAATCCTTAATGTAATCAAGCCTTTCCAACATATAATAGCTGGAATTCCAATCGGTGAAACTTACAAAAATTTTAAATGTTTTGATTGAAACAAACTTGTATTTTTTCTAATTCTTGCTTTGCCATTGTAGAGTGATTGAAATTTCCTGCATTTTATAAGTAATATGGAGATTGCATCAACTTTTGTAGTAACGTCTTTGACCACCAGATGCACCTGATGTGCTGTGCATCGCTTCATGTTGGATCCCACATCTCTTACGGTGCAGGGCACATTCTGTTTAGGGATTCCCCACCCTTCAAACATACATTGAAATATTGACGAAATATAATCTCCCATTTGGCGTTCTTCAAGAACCTCTGCTTTTAAAACGATATTTTTTCTTGTAATTTTTTTTGTAATGTTACGAATAATAATGAAACTCCTGACCATAAATCCGACCAGATATCCGATGTAAACTTTCTAAAATCCTTAAACACGTTCATTTTTTCCGAACATAAAGTTCATTGCATGTAAGTTCTGTGAAATATTTCCTGCCTTTTATAACATAATTTGCAACAGCATGATCCAAGAATCGTCAGAACCAAAAAATGTGTCTCTAAATTATCTTTTTACCATTTTTAAAGAGGTTCCCTGCTGAATATTTTCGCCAGAAATCTACTTAGTGGAGTCTTCTTTTAAGAATAACTCATATTCTTGTGGGTATTTCATCTGAAGGTGATTATTTTATGAAGTTGTATCTTTATGGGAATACATTGCTTCACAGATTTTGTATTTAGTAGATTCATCATTTACTATCGTAAAATGTTTCCATATTACACTACTATACTTTTTTTTTGTAGACATTGTTTTTATTCTAATTTAACTTACAACTTCCCAAAAAATACAAACATATATAATCCACACAATCCTATGACATCTTAAAATATAAACATAAACATGCACAGCGCAATGTCAAAACACGTCGCATAAGCCATAACCATTAATTTACATTTTTAACGATCCTCCACATCACAAGTGAGAGGTAACGTGCTGGTCTTGCATTCAGGAGGACCCAGATTCCAATCCGTGTTCATTCATCAAGATTTCGGTATCCCATGGTTTCCCAGAATCACTCCAGGTGAATGTCGGGAGGGTTTCATAAAAAGACCATGACCGAATTCCTTCCCATTCCTTGCGATAAGTCCCTTCCTGCCTCTTATTACCTCGATGTCAACTTCAAGTAAAACTATATAGGCCTATATATAAAGAGGCTTTGATACCAAGCGGTTTTGATATTTTGAACCTTCCGTGATTTTGAGACATTTTTCTTCTTCTTCTTCTTCGTATGCAGTCTTAGGCCAGGTGGGCTGTTACAGTTTCACCGAGCGTGGTGGTGTAATGGCTAGCGTTCTGGCCTCGCATTCGGGAGGACGGCGGTTCGAATCCCTGTCCAGGCATCCAGATTTGGGTTTTCCATGGTTTCACAAATCACTCCAGGCAAATGCCGGGATGCTTCCTTCAAAAGGCCATGACCAAATTCCTTCCCATTCCTTGTCCCCCATCGTTTCCCGTCTCTAAAGACCTCGCTGTTAGAGAGATGTTAAGCAGATAAAAAAAAAATTGTTACAGTCTCAATATCATTCTTGTTATGATCAAATGTAACCATATACAGAGAATCACCCAAAAACGAGTCCATAGTTATGGCGCCGTATCACTTTTGAACTAGAAAAAATGAAAAAATCATTAATTTTAAAACTGTATATAGTACCTGTAAGCAAACGGTTATTTGAGTAACAGCAAGACACATGACATTCAGGGGAGGTTTATACTCCAAAAAAATTCAACTGTTAGGGAAGAAATTTGTAGTCTAGTGGTAGCGACTAGGATTATCGATCGCGTGGACTTGAGTCGAATCTGGATATCCTGAATTTTTTTTTCCTTCAACATTTTGGGTAATTTTTATTGTTGAATATGTGTATATTACACATTAGTCACTACCTACAGTTCCTCTAATAAATATGTTTACAATAATATTCACTACAACAAATGTACATTCTTGAAGAAGTATATTTAATTGAAAAAGAAAGTGCAATATAAAGGACTCAAGCTACAGACTGCGTAGAATATTCCAAGAAGCTTAATTTCCAACTAAAATCCAGTTCTCTATTATTCATCTAAAACTCCAACATGATGATCCTACATATATTCGTGAAAATTACTCATTTTTTTATTGTTTTTCCATTCCTGCTAGTCTACCGAATGAGTAACAGAGCCATAAACTCAGACTACGATATTTTTCTCTTTACATAACTCTGTTTTGGGTCCTTCCTTTCAATTTGTTGAATCTGGTTTGCCAGAGATCGCGGCCATGCCTTATCGCTGTATATTAACAAATACGACAATCTTTTACAGTTCAATTTATTACATCCTAACGTTTCAACCAACATGTTGTAGCTTGAATGAGTCTATCATTTGCTTGGTTATACTGCAGCACTCACACTTGTGTCTTGTTTCAAATAATGTTTTCCCAGACAGAAAGAATATCTGTATATAATGCATGGGATTACTTTATACACAGTCTCGACAATAAGCTATAAACAGGCGACGAGTAACTAACAATCCAGTACTTGTTTCTCATTTAAGATGGATATTTGAGTGAAGTAAGGTGTGACTTATGTCTGGTAGCAGAGATGTGAAAACAAGTTATTTAAAGAAACGGGGAGGAAGGAATTTAGCATTTCTGCAAAGCAGAAAGTTTAACTAAAGGCCTCCTCGGGGTAGCTGAAAAGACTCTTGGACATTACATAACTTGAGGTTAAATAAGTTTGTTTGTATAATGCCGTAAATGTCTGTTTCCTTACCATATAGGGCCTACTGGTTTTGCTAATTCCTTCTGATAATATTTCACTCATAATGTGGTCTGTGGTCAAAAAGTGAATAACCATGTTCTAGGAGGTAGAATTTTTAGTGCCACGAAACTTCGGAAACGAGAGATTATTTCGAAAAAGCGTCTCTCAAAGACAGAGTAAATGAAATTGTCTTCATAAGCAGTGTTGTTTACAAACTGACTAGTAGATCAGCAGCGTGAGTAGTCTGGTCTGGTTGTTAGCATTCTGGGTTTCTGAACATCCTGTTCAAATCTAAATTTTTCATATTTTTTAAACTTATTTTTATTTCATTTTTAAATGTTCCGAACCTACACATTGCTTATGCGTATTAAATATATCCTTGATTCTTTCCTAACTGCGTCAGGGAATAACATACACTAGAACTCCAATTATTCGAACTCCGATTATCCGAATCGCTTTTTTAATTTTAAATGTACTGCGAAAAAGCTTCCCCTCTTTTATAAAAACCAACCCAAAGCTTGGATGACTGCAGCATTTTTTACAGAGTGGTACAGTGAAATTTTCATCCCTGAAATGAAAAAGCACCAAAAATCTCTTAGAAAAGAGAGAAGTAAAGTGCTTTTGGTTGATGATAATGCACCAACTCATTCCACCGAACAAGTTTTGGAAAGAGGGAATGGTCAGTTTAAAACAATCTTTTTACCACAAAACATCACAAGCTTGTTGCAACCAATGGACCAGTCTGTTATTGAATCCATGAAACGCCATTACTGAAGGTAATTTTAGGGTAATATTCGTGGAGGGCGAAGACGAAGAAGGTGTGTTGGCTAACCACAAAAAAATAAATTTGAAAGATTGCGCTTACATGGTGGTGGAAGCTTGGAGCTTGGTTAAGGCAGTCGCATTAAGACGTGCGTGAACAAGTTGAAAGGCATACCAACAGAAGAAGAGAAGGAAAAGAAGAAAAAGGAAAAAGAAGCTCAAGAAAAAGAAAGGGAAGAGACAGGAGAAGATGTGGATGACGTGTCACTTGAAGAATTCAGAAACATTATTTTGAAAATTCCTGGATGTTCAGAAGTTAGTGCTGAAGATATATATTCATCACACCGTGGATATGAAATTCTAAATAATGATGAACTTATTGCAAGTCTGAGAGAAGAAAGTGTCGAGGAAGAAATTGACCTTAATATCCAAGTTGAAGCAGACACGGGACCATTAGCGTTGATGTGAATGGAGCGTCAGTCCGAGTGTGACCCTATGCAACTTCTCACTGTCAAGCATTTACGCGACTAGGCTGCCCCAAAGCAGATGAGTACAGTCAAACAGCTCACTTTGACTGAGATGTTCAGCAAGCAATGACTTATTTACAGTATGGTACGTACATACTCTACTAATCTACAGCACTTGTAAGTACGCTTAAAATGTAAAAGTGTTACTTTTTCATTTACACAAATGTATATAAAAACACCGTCTATTAGCAACTGGTTTTATTGATGTAAGCTCAGACGCATTTCGCCCTTGTGGAATGGGGCATCGTCAGTGAGACTTATGGTGGAGGCAGCATGGAACTGCCTCCATCATAAGTCTCACTGACGATGCCCCATTTCACAAGGGCGAAATGCGTCTGAGCTTACTTCAATAAAACCAGTTGCTAATAGACGGTGTTTTTATTTACAATTGTGTAATAAGCAACTGCGGAAGGATGGCCAATATACAATATACTTTTTAATTTAATTTATTAAAAACTGTTTTTCTCCCATTTTCAACATAAATCTAATAATTAATTAAAATAGACCCTTTTTTGGGAAAAATCCAATTATCCGAATTTCTCATTATCCGAATGTGGTCCGGTCCCAATTGATTCGGATAATTGGAGTTCTACTGTACATAAAGAATGTCTCATAACTGAAAGTATCCATTGTTTTTTAACCAACTTCTGACGTAAAAATGAACCCTTTTACGGTGGCTGCCCTGACAGAAAACTGCTCGGGTTTCTAGCTGCGCCGAAATCACATCCTTTCTACCTTTTCAAACAGCACACTAGTTTCGAAAATAATTATTTCACAATAGAACGAATATTACATTTAAAAAACAAATAATTTATCATTGGAATTATTTCTCTAATTTAGAGCCATGACAATAATTAATTCTGTAGGTGGGCTATAATGATTATACACCATCATCAAGGAAAACAAAAACTTAATGTAAAAACATGAGAGGATATCCCAAGGAACAAAATATTAGTACTGTAACAAATTAATCGACCATTGCCACTCAAAAATTAGCAACCAGATTATTATCGTAGCACAAGCATAAATTCTTTTATAACTGGTAGCTGTATAAGTAAAGAAAGTTAATTGAGAATCGGGTTTCTTAAATAACCATTTTTTTTCCATTTTATACAATGCTGTTAGTAGTTTCTGTACACAATTACTTCATGTGCCTTACATCATTGGAATTTGATACCTACGGGGGTTAAATACTCATTACTTAGGAAAGTATGAAAATTTATGTGTTCTTCCTTGTTTGGAATTACTTCAGTATAATAACATAAATAAATGCCTGCATTTGGCGAAGAAGAATGACACCACATGTGTGGTTGTCCTTTAGTCTCAAGCGTAAAGTGGAACGCTGATGTTTCATCACCCATGATAATCGATTCCAAAACAACCTAAGCCACAAAAATTCAAACAAACACAGCCTACCTGTAAAGAAAGCTCAATAGTGTTTTAATACCGGAAGACAGAGCATAGTGGATGAGCGGAAACATTGTGGCACCACATTCTGAAGGAGGAGGGTACGCATACCCGTTGGTCCATTCCGATCAGATATCAAATCGCAAGTCATAAAAAGTTTCGACATAAAATTTGACCTTGACTATAAAATTAATCCAATCACTCTAAAATTTTACCAATAGCTAGATCTTTAAGTAAACGTTAACTTAAGTTATTATGAAAAATTTCGTAACATTAATACTTTAGCCAAAAATAAATAATTTAGATACGAACTTCTACTCCAGGCAAATGCCAAAAACTGATGAAATGCAAAATACTATCAACAACTGTTAAACTGATTTCTAACTTGAATAAACATAGAAACTGACTATGAAAATGAAATGCACTAATATTATCCAATCTAACTCATGGTTCTGAGAGTAAAATTTTGTCATGCAGTTACAAAAAGGACCATACAATTTAAGGAAGAATAGTGAAAACACCATTTAAAACCTCACTTACATAAGAATGTTATGATTTATTGAAATAAATTGCTTCCTGGAAGTAAAAAATGATTTGATACACAGTAGAATAAATTTAAAAGTTGTATCCAAATATAAAGAACTACAGTGCTAAACCATATACTGAATAACGCAGAAAGTTAATAAATTCATTTCAAATATATAACTTTGCAAGAAATGAAGTACTTTAAAAATTATAAACAGACAAACAAAATCTTTATTTCTCATACTTCAAAAATTAATAATTGCTAAAGAAAGGAAAATAAGCAAAAGTGCGCCATAGGCAAAAATGGATAGAATAATTCATTCTATAAAATATCAGAATTTCAGAAACACAGTCTGAAAATAAAGAACTGTGGGAAAATATCATATTGGGAATGCACAGAGTTGTCTGATGGAACAAGGACAATTTTAGATGGTCTCACGGCAAGACTATTTAAGCCCAGACACCACTACTTTTTTGGCCTGTTGCGGATTGTATTTTAACCAAGTAGGCTGAACCTATGCCATTCGGCATAATGAGGTGTTGGGAATACTTTCATGGTCACAATTTATGAGTGAATCTCCATCCCAAGAGACATCTTTTTCATAACAGTGTCACCACAGTTGATCTCTTGGCATTGTAAGAGAGATGAGCAAGAAATGCTTTACTTGACTTTTATATTGAATCTGTGTCAAACTGCTTTGGTCTGATGGCAACATTTTTTGTACTAATGCCAAAGTAATCTTTTCTGCAGTTGTACAGGATCATTTAAACTCTTGCAGCAGTGCGCAGGCAGGTTTTTTCCTGTAGGATTCCAGTAACATCTCTGTGTGGTTGGGGGCATCCATAAATTACGTGAGGTGAAATAAGGAGGGGGGGGGGTCTACGGAAATCTCATGTGAGGTTTTGAGAAAAAGTTTTAAACTCTAGAGCTAAAAAAAAAGGGTGAGACCTAAAAAAAAGGTCTCCAAAAAGTTTTTTTGAGGGGGGTTCTCACGGACCAGATCTCACCAGAAAGGGGGGGGGGTTCCGGCCAGATCTCATGAAATTTCACCGGAGGGGAGGGGGGGGTTCCGGAAATCCGGAAAAACACCTAACATAATTTATGGATGTCCCCTTGGTCAGTTTTCAAAGGAGCATGTCGTAGGAAAGCTGTAGCCATGGTTATTCCTCTTCGTGCTCGTGTGTTGCTGAATGTATAAATTGGGATGCCCACTGTATTTCCTTGTGATTGTATCTGAAGGGAATAAGAGCCACATTCAAGTGATTAAATTCTTCTTTATTATTAAATAGGATATATGATGCAACTAAGGAAAATGGAAGCGGCTTCAAGGCGATATAAATAAGAAAAGAAAGGGAAATTAACCCACCACATACCAAAGTGGACGGATGCGATGAGAGAACACTAATGCTGACAAACAACTACACAATATTTCGGCATATGACTTGCTCACAAATAGAAAAAACGGGCCATTAGGATCGGAACGTGTGTGCACACCGAACGTTACCCAATGACTCATTGAGTTCGGTGTGCACACACGTTCCGAGCCTAATGGCCCGTTTTTTCTATTTGTGAGCAAGGCATATGCCGAAATATTGTGTAGTTGTTTGTCAGCATTAGTGTTCTCTCATCGCATCCGTCCACTTTGGTATGTGGTGGGTTAATTTCCCTTTCTTTTCTTATTTATAAATAGGATATATATTATTTTTGCATATTCGGCCAGTGATGTGATAATACTGTACTTCTGCTAGGATCGTGTTTTGATGCCTTCTATAGATAACGATCTGTAAATGTAAGAGGTGGCATAGGTAGGGGTGTAGGGTAAACGGGAAGGGGGGGGGGGTTGTCTGTTTGAGGGTGACATCCGCATTTAATAAAATGAAATAATTGAAAATTGTGTAGTACAGAAAGAAAAGAAACATTTTTTTCCACAGATATCTCACATCCTTTGAGATATATGTGTATATATTGGTTAGCTGTTGTTCAAATGCAATCCAGTGTGCTGTGTACTTTCGTTAAAGTAGAATATAATTATTGGCAACAGTGCACACTTGAACAAAGAGAGCATTGCTCTATAGCTCCAACAATCACAAGAAATCGCCATACTTGCCATCTATTACTGTTGTTTGGTTTGTTAGAATCAGAGGTGGCAATTATATAAGTTTTCTTGTACAATTATTGTATGAACTGAGGAAGTTTTGTAATTAAAGCGAAGGCAAGATACCTGAAATTTTTAAATTCAAGATTAGTAGATAGTTAAATTGTAATTCCTCAGAATTATTTATTTTAAAATGTTGTATTTTCTTCTGAAACTGAATTAAACAACCAGCCATATGTATGTTGGATCACACATAGCCTGTGTTTCCATTCCCATAGTCCAGACATGAATTAAGCTCAAACATTTAGAGTGTGGCTTGAAATTCATTAAAAAAAATGCATAATTGTTTTGCTTATTTAGAATACACAAGTACCGTGAAGTATTTTCTACAATTTGTTATTTCTAATTTATCATTTTACAGATTCGTGTTAGTTAAATTGAATACATTTTGAGTTATCTGATTTACATTCTGTGCACCTACCTATTGTGAACAGTGCTCCTATAGCTGAAATGGAATTTTATAATGTTCAAATTTATGTAAATATGATGATTCAGAAAACCGTGCATTAAACCAGCAATACTGTCAGGTTCCCAGTCAATCTGAATGGGTCCAAATGTTCAGTAATGGTATTGTCTGTTGTTGGATAACAGTTTTTGTAACACGGTATGAATCATGTATCTTCTTAGTGAAATCGTAACATTGGTAAGTACTATAACTCTTAATTCAGGTAAATTTGCTTTGCTTTCTACAGAACGAGAAAATGTATATGTGATTATGATGAAATAAATAAGCATATGATTCTGTAGTTGAGAAGAGAAGAATATTTCTACTAGGGATATCCTCTCTGTTGATTATATGTACCTAAACTATTACACAGTCTTTAAATCGAGAGGAGTGTTAAACTTCTGAAACAACTGAACAAACTGGCGAGCCGTTTACAACTTTTTTTTTTCACTATGGTGCACCGCTAGGAACCTAAAATTTACACGTTGTAATGGTCTTCAGTACATGCAGTGTCAGTAACTGTTATATGGCTATATACTTTAATAGAAACATTCAAGAAGCCAAAAATGACTTTAAAATGTATAGTTATTAAACCTTATCTTGTCAGACTGAAACAAATGGCAAAAAATTCTTAACTTGTCAACAGCTTGTGTGCCTACTTTATTTGTTAAGTGATTGATAAAAATAATTTTACAAAATACTACTAGGTGCTCATGAATATGATTTTGAATGCTAATCCTTGACTATTTAAATAATAAATTCCATAACCTGCGAAAAATTTGATTTCGTGTCACAGTTATACATTAAATCTTTAAGAAAACTAAAGATTGGTAACATTAATTTTTTCTTCGAAATTAAGTCATTGTTCATGAAACATAAGTTTTTCATATTTTTTACTAAGAACATATGTCCAAGTAAATATATTATTGCCTCTGTGATATGATGAATAACATTTAGCTGTTTTTACCAAAAAGATAAATATGCCTCGAGGAATTTATACATCTAAGAGGAAACATGGATTTTAACAGAAGAAAGCAAAAGAAACTGAAATTGATGCAGTTCAGAGCAAAGGCCGTCAAAAGAAACTAATTCTCACCTTGAGGTAAGGAATAAATTAGATGGAGTCAGCCAGTCTTCACAAAGCATACAAGATGCTAAAGATACATTCTACTGTACTTGAGAGATGTGTCACTCTGGGGTTTACATATTATTAATACTCTTTGTATAGAAATCATCGAAAAAGGAAGCTATTATTTCCAAAACAGATAAGGACCATTTGGCACAACATATAGTCAAGGGTTTTAAACATCTGGTGTTAGACAATATCTTTCAATAGAACAGCTCATCTATAAAGCAGATGTCTAATATTGAGAAAATTCTGTTGTCATGGATCATTCCCCTATCATTATAAATCTGCATTGCTCCTGTTGTCTATTGTTTGCTGGCAATAATACTAATAATACTAGATCTACATTTGTGACTACACTTCTAAAGTAGTGGAAACTAAATCCAGAACTGACAGACCATGAAACTACAAATGGAAATCTGGAAAAACTTGAAAAGTGGAAAACTTTTTAATTAAGGCTAAAATTCCATGAAACAATAGCAGACACAGCCTTGCCATTAACCGATTCTGAAAAGTAGAAGTAGAGTAGTATTTTGTTTTTGATTATTGGAAATAATGTTGTTTTTGGCTAAACAAAACCAAGATTTTCGTGTACACAATGAAGGATATGGCTCTATAATTAATAAGAAATTTTCTAGAACTGATCAAACTACTTTCAAAATATGATGTAGTGTTGAAAGAGCACATCTTCAAGTTGGAACATCATACATACCTGCCACCAGATGCACAAAATGAAATCATTAGTGTAATTTAAAACCACATAAAATTAAAAGTTGTTAATGAAGTTAAATAGGTAAATTGTTTCAGTATTAGGTTTGATAACCCACCCGACATTTCACACATTGATTAAATATCTGAGGGGAATCATTTTATGAAAACTGATAACAGAAAATGGAAGTCTAAGAAGTATTCCTTGGATTTTTTCCCTTAAAGGGAAATAAAGTCATAGATCTAAATGATGAAATTCTTGAGAAGCTTTATAATGACAGTTTAGGTGTGTCATTGTCATTGTTATGTGTATTATGTGTATTGTTGGTGTACATGGAGGAGCACACGCCATTATTAAACAAAAGAACATAAAGCAATTTTGGTTAGATGTACTGATCATTTAGTTAATTTATATGACCAACATTCATTTACACAAATTTCATCTTGTATAACATTTATCGCGACAGTCGAAATTATATTTAAATTTTTCTCCATGTCTTCATGTGCTTAATTAATACAGAAAATCATTTGTTAAAAGACTTCCAACAATGCATTGGTGTGCTTGTTATGCTACAGCAAAAGCACTAAATAAATTTTTTTTGTGAGATTGTGGCTGCAATTAAGGAATTATGAAATCAAGAAGAAAATGTAGACACCAGATGTGGTGTTCAAAACCTTGTCCCTACAGTATGTAATTTTATTTTTCTTTGTTTTCTTTTGAAAAGAGGTACCAAGGAAATTAAATAGTCCGAATGGAATGCAAAGTAAAACTTTGAGCCTCAAACAATCAATTATAACAATAAAGGCACTTCATCTTTAAAGTCAAAGAAAGCAGTATCAAATTGTACAAGGAGCAATAAGATCTTGCTATGAAAAATCACAGGAGTATGACATTCCAGCAGAGCTAAAAGTTCACCACAAAAAAAAGAATGGTTGATAATGTAGCCTCCAATACAGAACTCACAATAAGAGATGAAAATCAAAAGTATATGTTGAAATTTCTTGACCAATTCAACACAGAACTCTGAACTAGATCAATTTCTGTTTAAGATATAGTTTCATTGTTTGATATTGTATAGAAAAATAATTTGGATTTGGTGATCATGGAGCGATAAAAACTAGCTGTGTGCAAATTTAGTGGTTTTTAATGATGAATTACCAGAAGCAGAACTTCACCTGCAAATACCAAGGTCGAGGAAGCACTTAAAAGCATCCCATATTACCATTTCAGTAACAAATGATTAGTTAGCTTTTTTAAAATTCATTGTGGAATATTATGGTCACCCTACATTTATTTACCACAATTTGCATTTCAGTTGCTACATGTGAGAAGAACTTTATTATGTTGAAATGAATGAAAAACTACTTTTGTTCAACAATGAGCAATATGAGGCTAAAAAATCTTGCCATGCTGACTATTTTTGAACGTAAGCAGCACAAAAATTTAATTTTGATGATGTGAATTACGAGTTTGCAGCTCATAAAGCTAGAAAGAAGAGATTATGAAAGCAATTGTTTTTAGTTTATTTATTTATCATTTAAATGTTATTGCTATTAAAATTTTATTAATAAAAAAGTATTTGTAAATAACAAAAAAATTTTCAGCACGTTTTGTTAAAATCATACTTTTCATTTACAGGATATTATATTTTCTTGGAGTGATGCCGTTGATATCTACCCCCTGTGTCACACATGCTAGGTACACAAACAGTTTGCCCCCAACTGAAGGTCAATTGTCCTCGTAACCACTGTCTAGTTGTGTCCAGCTGTAGGTAAATTTATGCAAGTACTGATAAACACATGACACTTAAGCAGAGCAACCAATACAGTCAGGTTGTGCAGATACCTTATTGGTTGGTAAATAGTCTATACTGGATTGTAATGAGTTTTATTGTAAGGGTACCACCACCTATCCAAAAGTATTGCTTTTTCTTTTAAACTTTATTACTAAGTTTATGAATTTAAATGGGAGAAGAGATTGTGCATACCTATCTGCTGAAACAAAGAAATTAAGAACCTTGAGGTATGTAGGTGTAGAGTAAATAGGAAAAATATCTGATTAAACACTAGCCACTTGCCAGCATGGTGAAGTAATCTGCACTACGTTCCCATGGATCACTACTTTTCAGCTCTGTCATGAGAAACTCTGCAATAAAGGGCACTGTGAGTAGTCACAGCTAAAATCCACTATTAACCATCACAGAGTTAGGAGACATTGGATAGCATTTTCTATGAAATTGGTATGAAACGCGAAAGCCTAAGCCATTATATTGCAAACACTGTTTAAGATAACATGTTTTATCTATCTACCTCATGTGTCCTTCCATTTATACTTCGTAATATCTTTCCCTAAATTAGAAATGGTACTGACTTTACTAACACAAATATACAGTAGATGTGAAAAACAGATTCCAGGCAAAACTGTAAAATTTAGCATGTATACTACTGAGACAAGGAACTATGTAAAGAATCTAGAACTAGCTTACCAACATATCCTGGACACCACACATTCAGCAGGCTGCAACTTCTGATAAGATCTTACAAATAAACCTATAATTTATTTTTGTGCATTTCTATTATTGTCCACTTCTTTGTATTTTTTCTTCTTCTTTTTATCACTAGCTGTTACTCTTAACTTTGTACATGCGTACTTTGAATTATATTGCTAGGATTGGATATAGAAATATGTAAGTCACATAAAAGATGTCCCAAAAAACATGGAGTCAGGATAATATGAAGGAGAAACCTTAACCATATCATTCTACCATCAAACATGTCTTATTAAGATATTTAATTTGCAGCATATTTAAGAACAACAAAAAACTGAAGTTGGGGGAAGGAGTGGGTGTTAACTGATAGAATCTTGTCTTTTGGCTTGGTCGGTCTTCTTTCTTCAGCATGAGCATCAGATACTTGGTTTTTAATATTTTTAGCTGCTAGAGCTATGCCTTATCTCTGATTTATGCATGCGAGGCATGTCTAAAAAGAATTCAAAAGATACTGATGCCAGAAACTTTAGGTAGCCACGAGATAACAGTCTGGTGCAGCAAAAATTAGCATCTATACTATGTAATATGCTTTGTCTGTGAACAAAATTTGTGACCATGTACTGACAGACAGCCAAAGAAATGCAGCCAGAGTGAGAAACACAACATTGCAGACTTACAAACGCTATTCGTCTGTTTGCAACCATTCAGCTAGTTTTCAAAATTTAATTACAAATTTTTTTATTTATCCCGATAAAGTATCCTATGTCCTTACTAATTACAAAGTATTTGCTTGTCAAATTTCATCAGTAGTGGTACAGCCATATAGTCATCAGAACACAACAAACAGAAAGAGGGATAGAGTTACTTTCACATTTATAATATTAATATAGCTTACTGTAGATCAAACACTGAGCCACCACACTACCCTCCTGCATAGTGGTACAGAGACTTACACATACTATACATCTTTCTATCACTATTCAGTTAGTTTTGAAAATTTTATGGTGTATTATATTATTTATACAGAAAAATGTATCCTATGACCTTTCTAATGAAAAATAGTATATCCTTTTCAAACTTCATTTAGATCAATTTAGGTGTTTAGCCCTGAAAATGTAGCAAACAGATATACAGCTTTCGAGTTTATAATATTAGTATAGATAGGTACATCTATTTGTGGGTTTTGCCTCTACGTGCGATATTGCATTTTTGTAGCTTTTGATAGTTAACTCTATTTCATTTAACCACCTACATCTCCAGTTTTCCACCTTTTTCTCCATAGCATACTCAGTCACACAGTAGGCAATATATTGTAGGCATCTTCCTTGCTAAATAGCTCATACCTCTATACGTCAATAAGGTTTGTGCCAGAATATTGTATAATTGTGTTCATCTTGTGTTTTGGTGTTCGCAGCAGCCCTCCTGCCTTCAATTTTTGTGATTGACATGTTTATTTTCCCTGTCTTTTGTGATTTACATTGCCTAAATTCCATTTCGTATTGCTTAGTATCATGAATTTCTCTGTTTGCTATACAAAAAAGTTTGAATTATAGATTCCTGATTTCCTTCACATATTAACAGAACAAATAATAACATAAAAGCTGTTTTGAATTTTACAGAAACCACAATGCTACAAAGGAACAGCCTTATACATTAACAATAATCTTGTACATTATCCAACATCTACCATGTCTGTTACTAGTAACTACTGTCAAACAGTCAGTTACAAGCCAAAAACATTCATTATTAATACATCATTTAACCATAGCTATATTATTTTCATCAATAGCTTGAAGTGTGTCTCATTTTAGTAAGCCATAATGTAATGTTAAATCTCTCGAATAATATTTCTCGGCTGAAATGAGCTTTCCTCCTACTAACTGTAATAAGAACATATCTAACATTTAGAAAGCTATTGGTCATTTTTGCAGCTGATATTTTGAAGAAGAGATACTTTTGATTCACTCAAGATGTCAATAATCAACCAAGAATATAACATGGATCATAGCTCATAATTAAGACTACAGACCCAGTTACTTCTATCATCATTTTAATAGATTCTTTAAAGAGTGCATTTACCATTCTTATTGAAGTTCATTTTGGTTGTAGGCAAGGTGTTTCATCACAGTTCAATTTTCTGGCTCTCTCTTTCTTTTATTATTATTATTATTTTTTTAATTGATTGGAAGCAATTAACAAAAGGGTACATTTTGTAGGTTTTCCTTTGATTTCTGTGAGTCACAGAATTCTCTTAGATAGATTACAATATTCTAGTATTAATTCATGACTGGACTTAAGTTTACATAATTTCTAGAAAATAGAAAGCAGTTTGTATAATGTAAATATGGGTGTAGTGAAAGAATTAGAAGGGGACTAATTATACATAGTATCAGTTATTTTCCTCTGCTGATCCTTGACTAAATAAGTGGTCTGCTACTGATCTTGGATGATAATATAGGGAGTAGGTTATGATTTATTTGTGAATAACACTAGTAAAACTATAAAAACCCAATCAGCACTAAATCTCAAAACCTCTTTCTGTTGATGACACACTAATTAACAGCTGATTTAATGTAAAAGAAATAATATTTAATATAACCTCAGCATAAATGGAGTAGGAAGTGTTTGTGAATTATATTTTTTCTTGCTGTTGCACTCTTCCCTTCAACTTTGGTGAATGGTGGGTATAATTTAGCTTCCTTGGACACATAAAATTTTTATATAAAACTAATATAGATTAATTTTTCATGAAAACAGAATAAATGATAGGTATAATGTGGTGTCTGACAAAAAAGCAGTCATAAAAACTTACTGGATATACATAGAAATAAGTCGGAGCAAGACTTGTACACGGCGACAGCTGTCTGGTGAATGGCATGGCCAGCAAAGATGGTTGCATAGGGGACAAAAGTGGGGACCACAAATACTAGATTGATAATCGATAATGCTGAAGGTGTATTCTAATTGAAAGTGGTAGATCAACATAACAACTGAGTGACAAAATACACATAAATCATATTTTGAAAAACTTTAAGTACATAAAATACAATATAAGCAACAAGTACGAAAAATACAATATAGGCGATATAAATAGTAGTGATAATAAGCACTGTGTCTGGTGGGAGAGATTTATTGGAAATTGAGGCCTGGAGGATGTCTGGTGTCCAGGATATTTTGATAGGCTAGTTCCCAGCTATGTAGTTCAGAGGAAGTTGTGTTATCAGGGAAAACTCGGATCCCCCTAACTGAGAAATAGATGTTAAAATTATTCAATTTGTGGGAACTGGCATGTTTTGCCACTGGATGGATCTCATTGTTGGTATTCACTGTCTGTCTGTGGTCATTCATTCTGATAGTAAGTGGGTTAGTAGTGAGGCCTATATATGAGCTGGAGCAATGGAGGCAGGTTAGTTGATATATGAGGTGTGTTGCAATGCAAGTAGCATGACCAATCATGGGGATTGTTTCACCTGTGGTAGGATTGGAGTAAGTGATGGTAACTGGATGCATGTTGCACGTTTTATAGTGAGGTCTGTTGAACGGGAATGATCCCTGGGGTAGTTTGGAGGAATTACTGGGTGAGTACTTGTGAACCAAGATATTTTTTTAGATTTGATGTTCTGCTAAAACATGAGCAAGGGGCAGTGAGTAGGATATACATATATATAGTAACCAGGAAATAATAGGAGCTAAGTAGCAAATGGATTTACAAAAAAGGATAGCAAAATTAACCAACTCATACCTTAGATGATGGGTTCATGGTGTGAACACATAAAAAAACACAGAAAACAATATTTCAGGACTTGGCCCTTTATCAGCAGGAAAACATCATGGAGGGAATGTGGTCTAGGATACTGACTCACAGAATGACTGTTAGTCAGGAACATGGTGGGCTAAATTCAAACAGAGGACAGGGTGAGGAGAATAGTGAATAGGAGCTAGTACCCGAGCAATGCAAAATGTTGCATAAAGAGCAGAATAATACATTAAAGTTTCCATAAAATAAATCTGAGTAAGTAAAAGTAAATAAGTAATCAAAATAAAACCACAAAAATATATTAAAAATAAAAGAATCTATGCAGTTAAACATCACCTCTGGTATGTGGTGATTCAATTTAGACAGTGGGGATGGAGGCAAGGAGAGGATAGAGGGAAGGAAAAGTACTGACTGCGTACTATCTCAAATTGAGTCCAGGAGTTTGCCATGTGCCTTGTTTGTATTGGTAGGCAAGCTCCCGCCATCTGAGTTCAGAGGAGATGCTGTTGTTTGGAAGGACTCTGATAGCACAGACTGTGAAACAAGAATTAAAATTATTGGTATCATGGGAGATGGCATGGAAAGCTACTGGATGTTTTGGATTCCGTGTGAAAACTGTGTGTCGTTGGCCATTCATTCTTATGGCTAATGGATTGGTAGTCAAACCTATATAGGAAGTCAGGCAGTGTTTGCAGGTTAGCTGGTATATTACGTGGGAGGTTTCACAGGCGGCGTGTCCTATGAGTGGAAAGTTCTTGCCAGTGATGGGGTTAGTGAAAGTGATGGAGGCCTGATGTATGTCACATATCTTACAATGGGGTCTATTGCAGGGGAAAGAGCCTTGGGACTGTCTGATGGGATGAGGAAGACTGTGTTTGTGGCCTATGAGTTGGCTGAGGTTGGGAGACCTGCAACATTTTGCATTGCTCGGGTACAAGCTCCAATTCATTGTCCCCCTCTCCCTGTCCTCTGTTTGAATTTACCTCCACCATGTTCCTGACTAACAGTTGTTCTATGTGTCAGTCTCCTACACCACCCACCTTCCATGATGTTCTTCTGCTGACAAAGGGCCAAGACCCGAAATAGTCATTTTTATGTGTTCACAACATGAAACCATCATCTAAGGTAAGTGGTGGTTTATTTCACTATCCTTTTTTTCGTATATATATATATATTTGAAGGAGAAAAATAAAAGATAGTGCTCACAAAAATTGTGCAGAAATCTGTTTTCAAGTATAGGTATGGTTAGAATGCTAGCACAACATATATTCCCTACTGTTATTAGTCATTTTCATAGATACAGAAAGGGATAATATTCTCCAAACTGAAAAGTTTTCTGATTTAACTCCCATTTTAGTCTATTTATTCTTCTTCACAGTTTTTTAACTAAAGAGGATTGAAGGAACAATATTTGATTTAAGATAAGAAAGGAAAAATAATTACAACATCCATTATTACTGACAAGGTGTGCAATTATTTGGAAACTATTTACAAGTGTACCTATAGCAAAGATTTTGTATGCAAACTGTGTTGGTACAGTTGGTGGTGATTGTGCTTATTCAATGACCCATTATGTGTTTTCAATATTAGCTAATGTGCTAATTACACAGAACTGTTCTTGTATAAGTTAACAAATTACACATTTCACTTTAATAAAATAAGTATCACATCTGTAACTGATTATTAACTTTCTTTTAAATGCATATACAGTTTCTACAGTGGTAATAGACAGTTATTATTTCTTCATGACCAGTATATTTATACACCTGCTCTCCAATCAGGTAATCATTATCTACTATACCAACTCCTTCAATAACAAGGATAAGCTTCTCCACTGGTTCGTCCAACATCCTCCTGCAAAACAGTAAGAAACACTTAATCAGAGATGATATTTAGAAAATGTAAAATTACCAAGTTTGAGGGAAATACCTGAAGGGAGAATAATCAAGAATACAGAAGTGAAATGACTTAATTCAACACAATTTATGAGCTAAATCCTTAGTATTTATGTTAAAAAATATAGAAAAATGACTGGCAGTCAGCATTATATTTATGTACAAGTCAATTAATGTGCCATTTATAGTTTGTGAAATTTTTGGTAGCGTGATGGGAGGCAAACATATATTCAGTGGTGACATTCAAGACTTCAGATGATTATCCATTTTCCTTTTCCTACTGTGAATCTTTAATTCTTTCTATGTGTCTTCTTCTAAAAATCTCTAATTCACTGCTGACCATGCACTGCATATAAAAAGCAATCTGTTAACTTACATGTTTCTGTCAAAAAGAAGGGTATTCATTCCTTCCATGAATGTTTTTTTCTGTCAAAATCTATTCACTGATTACAGCAATATCACATTCCTTGATAATTTCAATGAACTGTTGTATCTTCCATAATATGAGTTTCCAAAAATGATTTCCCATCCTAATAGGTCATTTTATCATGTTCAGTTTATCAATTACATTCTGTTAAATGAAGGAGTAGTCTGGTGGATCAATGGTTAAGGTAAGAATTTTGAAAGGCTCTTAACCAGACTTTCACCTTTGGTTCAGCTTGCTATGTAATGTGAATTACACCAGAATGCTTTTGTGGTTCGGATTCCACATTAAACTGTAGGTTCACTGTATGTGAAATGCTAAAGCGGCCTTGACAAGAGTAGCAACACATTGCCAATCAATAAACTCTTGTCTCTTGGTGGCTGGACCCTTCGGGGATTTCCCAGCCAACAATACCATACTCATTTAATACTTTTTCCAAACAAAATATCAGAACCCTGATATGGTTATCAGTTATTGTTGAACCTTCAGAGTGCCTCAACATTATGCCCATTAGTAACTTTGTAGAAATAAAATTTGTTCACACACAAATTAAATAATTAAAATCAGTCTCAAGGATGGCAGTGGTAACTAAAAAACTGTATTTTTTCTGATTATTACAGGATGATTCACTGTACTGAAAATATATTACAAACTTTTGTCTGTTTAGTAAAATTATTTTCTATCATTTTGAAAGGAAATATATAAGATTTTTAGTAAAAACATAAAATCAAATTCAATTACAGTATAAGTCCGATTATCTGAGGTAAACAGGACCGGGTCCACCTCAGATAACAAAAAACTCGGATAAACTGAGGTTAAGGAAAGAGGTTAAAATGAATCAAAAAATGTATTGAAACTGAAATAATACAATTTATTTATAGTGTAAAACTAATTTGTGAAGCAATGAAGTTGAGATACATGCAAGTGCTACAGTACCACGCTTAATATCTTCCACACTTTAGTTGGAAAAATATTCCATATCGTCATAAAAGCTCCCTATCATATTTCAAAAATTTGCCTCCTTTAACCCGGCGGCTCGGATAATCAGAACTCGGATAACCAGACTTTTACTGTATTTATTTTGCTATGTGGCATATTGGCAGTTGCTATAATGAGGTCAGATATTAGTAAAAAATTGTGGCTGTAAACTTTCCAAGTTTTAAGTTATTTTTGTTGTTAGTTACTGGCTATTTCCTGTTAGTAATGAGTTTTCATATTGAATACAAAATGCAGAACAATTTAGTAGGAGCTGACAGTGGAAACTTAATGGAAACAGGCACCTTATTGGATACGCTTCATTCTAAAACAATTCTGACCATTTTTTCTTTGCAGAAAATATGAATGTAAAAACTGCAATTTAAGTATAATTTTTATTTAGATTCAAAATTACTACCATAAGTGGGGTAATTTTGTAACAAGTTCTGATACTTACATATTTCAAATATTCAACCTTATATACATCTCTATATAAAGAGTAATATTAAGTAGCCTGGTAATCTGTGTTATGCTGCTGTCTTGTGGGAAGTGCTTACTCATTCTGCTTTTCCCTCAATTAAGAGTGTATTTCTGAGTGCTACACGTGTTTCTTTGGATGCTGTTATTTTCAGAGAAAATCTGAGGCTAATCTTTCATATACCATAGGAATAATATGTGGGAAAATCAGGATGTCTTTGCCCCTATATTTTTTTTAGCCAAACAATGGCTGTAAATGTGAAGTCAATATATCCAATCACAAAGGTGAACCTATCTTGGAACGATCTGGCCCAGCCTTTTCCAACTTTAGCTCTGTGACACAGCACTGCTTTTAGTTGTTAAATATGGCAGTTGTGTTTCATGCATCCACAGTATATGAGTGTTTTGTTTTTTATGGAGCAAGGGACAAACACCCATCAAAATCCACTGTGAAATGCAGCCCACATATGTGGAAAAGTGTCTCATTTTGGCAAGTGTGATGTGGTGGTGGTGGTGTTGTCAGTTTGCAAGAAACCATGAAAACTTACATGACAATGAGCGTTCGGGGTGGCCGCGCTTGTTGCTGACTGACAACAACATTTCCCACTTGGATGCAATGGTGAAAGTGGACTGACTTGTACATCTCAAGGACATTTCCTGGTAGCTTTTCATTTTCTATGGGAGTGTTCTCAACAATGTTTGCTAGTACTTAGGGGACCGAAAGGTTTCATGTCGGTGGATGCCTAAGCAGTTGGATGACATGATGACACTGAATCATCTGCAACAGTATACTGAAGAGGGTGATAGTACCTGGCCTGTATTCTTACTGGTGATGGGACATGGATACTGCATTTCATGCCAGAATAGAAGCAGCAGATCATAGTGTGGAAACATCTGGGTGCGCCTGTGATATAAAAGTTCGGTTTAGTGCCATTTATTGGGAATGTGGGATCGCCTTAGACCATTCCTCCAGGATTTCATGCCACTGTGGGCAAGCGTCAATGCCGACAGTAATTGTTCCACTTTGTCACGTCTGTGGGCTGCCGTCAGGAATAAGCGTTGTGGTTTTTTTTTGATGTGGTCAACATGGTTATCCTCCACGAATATGCGAGGCCACTTGTGCAATCAGAACCACCGACAAGCTCCGCTCATTTCATTGGAACAGTCTGGACCACCCATACTTGATCTAGTAAAAAAACAAATTGTCACAAAGTTACCCCTGCTTACAGTAATAGAAACCATTTATAGAAATAGCCAAAACTATAAATTAAATCAGTTGTCTTAAGGTGAGTAGACAAAAAGAATTCAATCTGCAGTAGAGGTATAATGTAGGCACAATATTTTAATAACTGGATACTGTGGACCATTGTCCTTAATTGCAAATAATAAATTATAAATATATAATAAATGTTGTCTGCCACTGCAACTGAATTTGTAGTTCATTTGTTTATTTACTGATTGTATTTCATTTTATTTTCACAAGGAGAAGTCCTCAGTATGCTAATGAGGATCAGAAATTGAAAAGGGCTGATTGACATTATAATACCTCAGGTATTTCATCCTAATACAGTTCGCCTTTGGTGGTCTTAGCTTACAAGAAATCGAGATTTGAAAACTGAAATTTTATGTGCTTATGATATATTTGTAAAGAAGGGATTTATTTAAAAGTGGTCAGATAGCCACATAGTTTACAGTGTGGTGTTGGTATGCCAATGTTCTTATATTGAACTGCTCATTGTATCATCACAGATTTTGTTTTGCAAAGATTCACTAAAACATTGATTTGTTTTCCCTGAAGGATTTACGAATTTTTGGGTTATAAGGTTGACCTCCGAGGAAGACTGAAGGCTTCGCCAAAACCATTGGGAGGAAAAGAAGGAGCATAAATTAAGTGCAGCGGAAGTCTGGTAGAGTCACACACTTCACACAACACACAAATATCCATCAGCATGCTTCAAAACTAAGTGACATCTTTGCACAGAAAAAGGAACACCCTTTAACATACATTCAAACATTACCACACAGATAAATCCATATCACAGACACTCTCATTCACATGCATACTCACACAGCTACCCCACCAATGCACAAAACTAAAGTACATTGTGAAAGAATTTCAGTAACATGAACAAATTGTTATCCTGTCTTGAGACATATGCAGAAGTTAGAATGTATAACATGTCACTTTTCATAACTCACTTACTGTTTTGTAATGTTAACTGTGAATATTATGTCTCTATCATGGTATTCAGATATTATGCCATATCAACAATGAGTTATTCAACTTGGTTAAGAATTCTTACAACTGAATCAGATGTAATCACTCCTTTGTAACCTCAACTCAACTTATGGAACGTGACTATTAATGGTTTCTGGGCCTTCACAAAGGGTGCCAAAAGACCATCCATAACTCCTTTGGAACCTTAACTCCTACTCCCTATTCCACTCCTCAAATATAAGATAATATACTCCAACGCCATACAGTTTATTTTGATGAGATATCTTGACAGGTGATCTCATCCGTGCTCAATAAAGGTGATACAAAACACTGACTGTTATCTAAACACGGTTTTGTAAAGCTGTGGTACTTTAAAAGTTAAAAATAATATGTAGAATAGTATGTAGGCTACTGAAGGTTACAACAGTAGAGTCCCAAAATATTTCATGGAAACTGTGTATCATTCCTCTAACTTTTTGATTATTATCTCAATATGCTGGTAACAATTCAGTTATACAATTTACTGTGATACAGATTGCTTTACATATGTAGAATCCTCTTTGGAAATAAACAAACAAACCATTTCTTGTCTTGAATTGGTACAAGCAAAAGAAGATGGTTGTCATGATAATAAGTGAGAATAGTTGGTGCTGCTGTGTATTTCACAACACAAACATGCAGTATCAGATAGGATGCAGATGGTTGGCCAGGAAAATTCTCACTGCTTTCAAATTCCATGTGGGTATCTTTGGTCTTAACTGACTCAACTTGTTATCAACAATCAGTTACAGTCAAACGAGCGGATGTGACAAATTAATCATGTTTTGATAGAGAAGCAGCAAACTGTCATTTATAGTGGGATGTATGGAATCTTGTATTCATGTCACAAAATGCGAAAGTCTTGTTTTTCTTACTTTTTCGCTTGGTAAATTTAACACTTCAAAAGTGATCATGCGGCTGTTGACTGAATTTAATTGAAATTTATTAAGAAATAAGAGGTGAGTAAATACTGGTCACTTGCTGTTTTAGAGTAAAGGAGGATTTGTAATCAGTTGCTCAGTGAAGTTTTATTTCCAACTTTAGATTGTTGATTAAAGTATACCGGGAGAGGTTATCTACTAAGTAGGTACTGATTAGATAAGTTGTTAGTTGCTGTAATATGCAGTGACGAATCTATGATATTTCCCAGCCGGAGCAAAACCTTTGAGATTTCTACCCCGCCAAACATGATTTTCTGCCTGGAGCAGTAGTGGAACTAAATACTAGGTGGCTGCCAATTGAATTTGCCATTTGCCAACCCTATGAACATAATTTTGCTGTCCCCCTGAAGTTGCTGGCTGGTACAACTGGCCTGGTTTGACACCCCGTCCCCCCTCCTTTTAAATCTGGCACTGGTAATAGTTATATTTGGTGAAACTTAAAATTTGATGCAAGCATTGTACTGTTTCAAAAATAATAGTAAAATCTCCTAAATTTATAGAGCAGAAATCATACATCAAGTTTTAAGAACAGAAGGTTTTTTTTATTTTTATTTTATCCATGATAGTGTTAACATAAGTAAGAGAAGGATGTGTTGTTAAGGACTGTTATGGAATATTTAAGAAACATTAGAAATATGAATGTAACAGAAAATTATTTAGAACTGAGAGTTTAAAAGAAACATTTACAAATTATTACCTGTTAAGATTTGTGGGAAACATTTTAGTACTCATCAGTGGGTCTCAATAAGAAGACACTGGTGTTAAATAAATGAGTGATGAACTACTACCTGTATCTGACTGGATTATTTGATAGCCTGACACCCTTTCAGATGTTTTTAACTCACAAAAAAGGCCTGAAGCTGCCACTGATTGAAGGCGTGCACGTAACCAGGCAAAGTGCACATGAGACATGATTGCTGGAGATTAGTAAGAGAAGGACTGTGGGCACTGGTTTCGCTGGAGGTGCTGCCATGTTGCTACAGTAACTCTTGCATCTGTATTGCCTGGAATTGTCACCCCTGCAGAATAAGTGATCAGGAGCTATGCATTCTGAAACTCCAGTTATATCTGGTATCTGCGGAAACGAATTTAAAGGCACTGACAGCAAAAAAAATTTAATCTTAAGCAGGGTGGTGAATGGAAAAAGGTCAGCACTGGCAGGAAGAGTAGGAGACGCTGTCTGTTTGATAGTTTCCAGTTAGAGAATTCCATTGTGTGTTGGCTATTGAAAAATCTGGAAGGTCTAGTTGTACTGTACAATCTGGCCTCTAGTAATCTAAAAGGAAGAACATTTCAATGGGTATCTAAAGTGAATGTATGAAAGTACTGTTTGTTACTTGCAAGCAGTAATGAGAGGTGGGAATTACTAGGATGGTCCATTCTGACTTGAAGCCTGATTATGAAGTGTGTAGAATTTTCAAACCCAATACAGAGCTTGGACGTGTAGTAGCAAATGTAAAGGATGTATGGAAAGCCGTTTTAAAGGAATATCATATTGTGGTTGTTGGTGGACCAGTAAACAGTCTTGGTAAGAACCTAGATTATTATTCAAATGGAGACATTGCTTATATTTCCACCAGGAACTTACATCTGAAACATGTGGGTTTTGTGCGTATGCTGGAGTGTTAAGATATACCCTAAATGTGGCATCATATTACGCATACAAATACATCGTAGATAGCCTGACAGCTTGCTAATTTGCATATTGGTTTGATTGATGTGGCCTGCATTGGGAATGACAGTTATACTCGTCGTGGACTACATCTGAGTTTGAGAGACAAAAGGAAGCTTTCCTTTTTTTATTGTTGATGATATCAGAGGATGCCAGGTGAGTGAAAGAGGTATTCGTGTTATAAGTGGTATTAAGTTACAATTTTTTTAGGGTAAATAAATATGTCAAGATATCTAATGACATTCTGATATGCTGGATTATATTGATAAAGGAAACAACTTCAAATCATTGAATCAAAGTCTTGAGACTACTATTCTGAATCAAAACGTAGGAGGAATATTTATTAAAATTGTTAAACTACCTTATGCGCAGAAGAGCTTCAAATTCCAGAAACTTCAGTGATTATCTTTGTGTCTCACTGAACATCATAGCTATGGCACAGGAATAACTCAACTGTACATTCAATACTCAATAGTATAAATGAAACTCTCAATATTGTAGATTTAAAATGAAGAAGAGGGGAGTTGCCATTTTTTTTAGAAATAATGTTTAGTGTAGCAGTATATTTGTAAGTAAGTTTTGTATAGAAAAACACATTAAATGCTGTGGTACAAAACTGGAATATGGTAAAGAACAGCTCATAGCAATCTATGGGGCCCCGTGGGGTAGTTTTGGTCTGTTTTTATCACTGAGCCATTACCACTACATTTCACAAATAATTTTATGTGGAGGTTTCAATATTGACCTCAATCAATCAATGAGAGACTAGATATGACAGCCTTGATGCTGTCTTTTAACTTAATGGCCATTGCAAATTTCCTATATAAGAATACAAAATAATAGGATTGTAGTTAATATTTTTTGTGCATATCTCACAATACAGTAATTACAGCAGACTTCCCAAAGTGAATAGTATCTCCGATCGTGATGCTCAACTATTTTGTATCAAGTCCATTTCACAGATTCCATAAATAATGAACACCAGTCAGAAGTGTACACTTCACAGGACTTTAACTGAAAATTTGATTCCTTTCAAAATGTATTTGTAAATCTTTTTAAGGATGTTTTAACAGAATGAAAGTTGTAAACATTCCAAACAGTGAACTGGGTAAGGGGTGGATTACAAAAGGTATTAGACTATCTGGTAAAATGAAAATGGAATCTGATAACTATACACTGAAAGCTCAGCATACACTTTATTCTGAAATACTGAGAAATTTAATAAGGATGGACAAAACATCAACATCTATGTATCAGATAAAGTTGACAATTCCAGAAATAAAATGAAATCTGTGTTCAGTATAGTAAAAACAGAAATGGGAAAATCTGCAAATCACTCTAGTGCGCTAATAACCTCGATGTTGACGTGCCCCAAAGCCCGAAAAACAAAAACAACAACAAATCACTCTAAAGAGATAAAAAATAGAAAAAATGGAAATAGGTGAAGATTGTAAAATATTTAGCATATTACTTTAGCTGTAGAGAAATTAGGCACAATGAAAAAATCGCCAGATATTACCCAAATGCTTCTTCAGGCTGTGACACAAATATATTTGTGGAGATGCATTTGCCACCAGTAAGTCTCAGAAATAAACTTGTGAAGCAGCTAAAACATAAAAATTCTTACATCTATGACAACACATCAAACAAATTACTTAAAATTTATTCTGATTGTAATAGTCAGCTACTTGCCCACATCTGTAATGAATCCTTAATGCAAGGAATATTTTCAGATAGTCTAAAATATGCAGTTGCATAAACACTAATTAAAAAAGGAGAAGCAATATGTGTAGATAACTATTGTCCCATTTCTTTACTTCCAGAATGTTCAAAGATTTTTGAAAAGGTCATGTATTGTAGAGCCATAAACCATGTTACTCATTACATTACTCTTACTACTTCACCGTGTGGATTCCAGAAAATCATCCACAGAAATGGCTATACCATTAATTTTTAAATAACACATATGAGGAACTGAATAATAAAATGTGTCCAGTAAGAATATTTTTGTGATTTGCGAAAGCATTTACCTGTGTTAATCATGAATTAATTTTTGAAAACAATAGAATACTATTTTAATTTTGGAACCACATATTATAAAGTGTTTAGTTTGTACATGGAAAGCCAGATGCAAAGTCTCATTTTTTTATTCTAAAATCAGGAAAGATGCTTTATCAGACAGGGAGAAAATAGAACTTAGCATTCCATGACACTATGTGATAGAACCCGTTCTGTTTTTATAATACATCAGTGATCATACTGGAAACTTATATGACATATTAAGAATATTTTATTCATTGATAACACTAACCCTGACTGTAAAAATAAATAGATAAATAAAAATACACGAAGTAGTAATCTAGAATTTAATGCAAATGATGTACTTAGTGTAAAAGCAAACTGGTTTAACGTTAATTCATTATATTTTGATATAACGTATTATATTAGGTCAAAAAAAAAAATGTTTGCTGCAGGATTTAATTTAAATTAACACAAGCATAGAAACAAAGAATACAAAATTCGTTGGCAATCAAATAGATTAGAAACTAGGATGGTAAGAACATTACTACTGAAGAAGTTAGGCAGTGCCACGTTTTCGCTGAGAACAAATTCTCTAAAACCAGATCTAGAATTAACAAAACAGGTGCACAGCTCTGATTTTCATTAAGTCATGTCATATTGCATGATTTTCTGTTGAAACTCTTCACCAAGTAAAAAGTTTTTATAGCACAGAAATGAGCTATAAGGATGCTGTGTAGAGAAAAACCAAGAGCTTCTTGCAGAGAAGTCTTTAAACAGCTCAATATTCTTAAAATTACTTTTCAGTGTATAATCTCTCAAATGCTTTGTCATAGAACATTTTGACTTGTTTACATCAAATTCACCAGAACACAATTTCGATACAAGGAACAAAAATAACTTGAACAAAACACTAACATCACTGTCATTCGAGCAAAGGTAAGTTAATTATTCTGGGACACATCTGTTTAATAATCTTCCTAAAGGTATAAAACAGATAATAATGACGAATTTAAAGAAAAACTTAGGCAAGATTACCTTATTGGCAACTCTTTCTACACGATTAAAGAATTTGTATAAAATAATTAATTGTATCTAATATGACTTCTAAAAATTTCTATTGTAAAGATTGATATTTGTTTTTTGTTATATTTTCTCTTATTTTTTGTCTTTTTAACATAACAATTTTTCATTATGATTATTATTCATATTATACGCATATATATTAATCATGAAGTGTTAAACATCCCAGATAGCCTTCTTTAGCAGAGATCTATGGAACAACAATAATAAATAAATAAATGAAAATAGATAAATCAAAGCAGATGTGAGGCTGTTGTTTAACCTACTAGTAGTATGAATTGTGATGTAGAAAGAATGTTATGTAGTTCGGCAAGCTGTGGTTTGCAGAAGTTTTTAACCTGTTACCTGGTTCTAGCAAAGCTTGCTTTATGTTTATTGCTAATATACTTGTGTGCACAAGTTTCTATCAAGGACCAATGTATGTGAAGTTAGCTAGAGTGGCTAAGTGGTTCAACAAAAAATAGGTGTCACCTCTTACCTGGTAGTATAACTGTGTTAGGTTAGGTGATACAATGGAGAGGATCTATTTAACTTGTGTATTTATATGGTCAGACTATGATCAATATAAGTTATGTATAAATATCTTTTGGCAGTTCTTCATCAAAAAGCTTTAGAGGCAAATAGAGAGCAAGAGAAGTATGAGAAGTGTGATAGCTATGGGTGGATCAAGGAAATTTATCAGTTGCTATTGAGAATTCAAAGGACATATAAATATGGCTATATAAAAAATTGTGATGAGTAAATGAGAACAAATAGGAAACTTATCAGTAGAGCCAAAGAAATAGGTTGGTGAAAGAAATGTGATTGAATACTATGCTCTTGGGAGTGGGAGACAATCCAAGAGACCGAGCGTGGTGGTGTAACGGATAGCGTTCTGGCCTCGCATTCGGGAGGACGGCGGTTCGAATCCCCGTCCGGGCATCCAGATTTGGGTTTTCCATGGTTTCCCCAAATCACTCCAGGTGAATGCCGGGATGCTTCCTTCAAAGGGCCATGGCCGAATTCCTTCCCATTCCTTGCCCCCATCCTTTCCCGTCTCTAAAGACCACGTTGTTAAAAAGGGACGTTAAACTGTAAAAAAAAAAAAAAAAAAAAAAAAAAAAAAGACAATCCAAGATGATCTGTAGCATAAGCAGGGCTATGAAGGCTTTTAGGGTATAGGGAATGACTTATTTGGTGAGTATTCTATTACAATTGATAAGCTAGTTTGTATATCAGTGGATCTTATACAGCAAAATTTTGCTTTACAGTAGTGGTGGTGTAATAACGACCACAAGTGGACTGACAATCAAAGTCAACGAAATATTAACTGAAACAAAAGATTTACCGTACATATAAGTGGGCGTGGAATATATTATTTTTGCATGAGTCCACTGTCAAGGAAAACCTTTTCATCTGCATGTAGTCAGCCCATGGCCAAAGACCACTGAGTGTCTTCAATTGAGATAAGGGTACAATACAATTTCCAGAATCACACTACCTGCATTAAATTACTGTGCTAACGTAGGAACCAGGTGTTATTCTCTTTATAGGACACAAAACTTAAATGCCAAGTACATGAAACCAAATCGGCGTACAGTTGAAATAGCAAATGGTGCCAGAACAGGGAGATTCCTACATCAAAGAGAACTCCTCAAATAGGAGAACACCTACCGGGAGAGTCGGTGTGTGTATTTGAAATGGCCTGAGACAAGTTCAGAAAACTGTTAGCAGATTTCGAAAATTTTTTGGTTTATTGTTCCACATGTTGAATCCATGGAGAGTAGAGGGGGAGACAATCGAAGCACCGATGGAGCATCTCTCAGATGATTATTCTATTCTGACAGGACAATGAGCAGACCATGGTCAAACAACTGGTGCCGCTATCTACCAACAGTTATCTGGTGATATATTTATGTACAAACATCAATAATAGTCACTTGGTAGTCATGTGTATCCCAGTTTAGAATTAAAGTGATGCAAAATGTAGCAGCGCTTCATGCGGCATGCTGAGCCTCCCAGATTCAACGCAGTTGTTGACCAGGTATGCTAGGAACAACTTTGCCCTTATGCTCATCTCCTTGGACGACACCACTGCAGCTCCATAAAAGGTGTATAAGTGATCGTCACCCCAATGCTACACCCAGCAAGAAGTTCCTCTCCACGCAGATAGCTCATACTGTGACTTCCACTCAATTGATTTAAACAATTCAATGACTGTGTCACGTTATAAGAATTTCTTGCTCTGTTGCCATTTAGCCCCAACATCTGAAGAGGAAGACAAGCAGAGGCATTTCTAAGGAGCATTAAAAGCCTGATATGGAATAAAGATTTGCCACAGAGAAACAACAGAGTAATCTATCACACATACTATGTGCCTATCATGACACATGGTGCTGAAACATGGACAGTGAAGAAGTGGGACATCAGCATAGTACAAGCAAGAGAAATGAAGTTTTCAAGAGGTAGAATGGTAGTTACTGAAATGGACAGAATAAGGAATGAAGTGATTAGATGCACCATAAAATAGGAACCCCCACAGGAAAGGGTAGAGAGGACCAGACTTAGATGGTATAGACAAGTAAAGAGAATGGAGGTTCAGAGAATCCCAAGAAAAATCCACAAAATTAAGATGTATTGTAAATGACCCAGAGGAAGACCAAGATATGGATGGCTGAAAGGAGTGAAGGATTGTGTATGGCAGAGAGGTGAGGACTGGAACAAGGTGGTGATAGAGAGGTGGTGGGAAGAATGAGGAAAATAGAGAGGCTTGTGTATGAAGCAGACCTAGCCAGTGGTTGAGGATGATGATGATGATGATGTAAAGCGATATGGCTCATCAAGCATTTGACACAAAGCTTATAAATTTATAATCATCTTGTCTTGCTAGTAGATTATTTCTTCTATTTTACTCCCATTTTAATGAAAAATACTGTTGTCTTTGGGACATTCATAAAGTCTTTTGTTATGGCACCCACAACTATATTATATTAATTGTTTTGCCAATCTGATATTGCATAATAAATTCACTATGAATATAATTTCACTTTCATTTTCTAGGATATCATGTATCCAACCAATTTCTCAACATTTATAAATATTAGCAAATGCTGAAACAGAAAGAATTATTTCCAATAGTTAATATAAATCCTGACCACAGTAGATTTTCATTTTAATAAGTTTCTTCATATTTCAGTGGATTTTATGCAGCAAAAATATCTCCTTTTGATTTGTATTAAAGATGGAACTCAAAGTTCGCTGGAATGGTCTGGCATAAAAACATATTACAAATTATAAATGCATCATAAAATCTACTTACATAATTAAATTAATAATATTCAGCAGGAGAGCAAAAAGAATCATGGGAGTGTACAAGGGGTATATTGGTGATGAGGCATGGAAAAATATTGGTGGGATAATTAATGAGAGGTCGATGGAAGGGTAAACATTACCATGGCCACAAGCTGACACTCGATTTCAGGCATAAGGGTGTGGGAAAATTTTCTTTCATAGGGAATTGTCAGCAATTGGAATGAATTACCAAAAGAAATAATCTACCAAAAACACTGAAAGACTTTAAAGTTCAAATTAGATGAGATCAAAAATTGTCGGGGTGAGGAAAGGAGAAAAATAGGTATGTAGGGAAATTGCCAATGGAGTGTATGCTTCATCACAATTATATCAAATTAAATTAAATATACACTCACCTTAATGTAAGTGTCATCTTTTCTGCCAGGTCATAAAGTTCAAACCTATATGTATCTGGGGAAACATCAGGCAAGTGTGACTCTTGGACACATTTTACAAACATCACCTCCTATATGAAGAAAAGGTACAATAATGATAAATGTATGATTTTAAACTGTTAGTATGCTGGATTAGTCTAATGTTGTATATTGTATTTAAATATAATAGAGAGTTTAAATTCACACATAAATATCTGCCAATTTCGGATTCAGAAGTTAGAGACTCAGTGGAATTAAAAATACTAACAAAACATTTTTCAAATTAAAATATTAACAGAGATTGAAAAAAGTTCACACTACATACATTTTTGGCCTTTAGTATTCTGGAAGCCTTGTGGTCAACTACCTTTTTTTCTTCATATTTGCAGTCTTTGTATTGAGCATTATATTCATTCATTCTTTCATTGAATTTGTTCCCATTTATATACCATAACTTGTATAATGATTTAGGGCAAGTTAAAGGAACATTAGATTCTATAGTACTATGTGGATTCCATTTTTATGCCTTGAATTAACTATTGCTACAAAACTATTCATTCTCTACTCATACATGTTTAATTTACAACAGTCACCTACTTTTCAAACATTGGTACTACTAGATTTACCTTATGTTCTTATTTAATTCATTGTAAAACATGTGATAAGATATTATTTATAGTTATACATTGTTAATTAAAACAATTCTTTATTCATGCCATTCTTTACATCGTTCCATCTTTTAAATATTCTTTCAGTAGTAGTTTTTATCACAAAAATACATTTTAAGATTACACATGAATTGTTCTCACTTGTTTTTAATTAAACTTAAATCTGTAGGAAGCTTAGCCTACTGAACAACTGAAGTGCTCCGGCTGGGCTGCTCCAAATATGGACCTATCCAACTACTTTGCCACATGGTGATAATTTTAGAGTGCATTGTAGACGCACATCTTTGGAGTATTTAATGCCCCAAACCTTTTTGGTTTTTATGAAAGGCACAGGGACGATAGATGCAATTTACGTGACACCTTTTCTGGTTCTAAAAGAGAAAACCACTCCATAAAGCTTTTTTAGATATTGAAAAGGCCTTCGGTAGGATACCCCGAGATCTAATCTGGTACACACTGAGACAACATGGGTTACCAGAAGCATGTATTAAATGGATCCAATTTACGCGACACCTTTTCTGGTTCTAAAAGAGAAAACCACTCCATAAAGCTTTTTTAGATATTGAAAAGGCCTTCGGTAGGATACCCCGAGATCTAATCTGGTACACACTGAGACAACATGGGTTACCAGAAGTATGTATTAAATGGATCCAATTTACGCGACACCTTTTCTGGTTCTAAAAGAGAAAACCACTCCATAAAGCTTTTTTAGATATTGAAAAGGCCTTCGGTAGGATACCCCGAGATCTAATCTGGTACACACTGCGATAACATGGGTTACCAGAAGTATGTATTAAATGGATCCAGCTTCTATGTCTGAAAGTCACCAGTTATGTTCGATGTGCTGCAAGAAATTCTGCAGTTTTTCCCATCTGAGTTGGTGTTCAGGGATCGGCTTTGTCCCCTCTCCTATTCATCCTCAGTCTCGACACCATTGCTACAGAATGTCACATTTCTGGACACTGCACTATGCTGCGAGTCTTGTCAGGAACTTGAAACAACAAATCCAACTATGGAAAACCTCCCTCGATAAACACATCATGTGACGTAAAGTAGTGAAGCTTAGAAAATGGAGTGTGGCATTGTGATGGGTCTGTTAACATTGACGGCGTTTAACTCCGTAAATCATCTGAAGTGAGTACAAATACCTGGGAACGTTAATTTATTCACATGGTTAGACACTCCCAGATATCCGAAACAGAGTCAACGCAGCCTGGATGAAGTGTCGTCAGGTCACAGGAGTCCTTTTCGACCATAAGATGCCACTGTACCTTAAATCAAAGATTTACAAAAACATCGTTCGGCGAGTGGCACTGTATGGAACGGAATCGGACAGTCACGAAAAGACATGAACAATAGCTGCATGTCATGAAAATGGGGTTGCAGGGTCTTAGGAGATTGGAATGATAATGTTCGGGAGGCATTTGGTGTGGTTCCAATCTCTGAGAAAATGTGAGATGTTCATCTGTGATTGTACAGCCATATACTGCGTAGCAACAACTCTTCAGTTTGCGAAAACTGCACTTGATATAAGCCCTGAGGGACGAAGAGCAGGAGGGCTACCCATGAAGCACTGGCTGGTGCCATGCGGGAGGACATACAATTAGTGAATGCCTCGCCTGAAAGGAAGGCCAATAGAGCAGACCATGCATTGCTGCATAAATGCTAGGAAGAAGAAGATAACTGCAATTTATGCCATTTATTGTATAAACGAAATGTTTTGTCACAAATTTACGTCTCTTGCTGTGGAAATCGGAGGTTCATCTGTCGTATAGGAATTGTTTCCACGCATATTGCAATATGAAAATTTAGTTTTCATTCGATATTCATATCTTGAAGTAATTTGATCAATAGTCACGCTCCTGAGAAGGTATATCCGATAGTTAAATCATGTATGTCATCAAGTACAGGATTAACCAAGACAGCTTCAGAGAGTGCGTGATTCCTTACGCCGAAGGGCTGAGGCATGCATTGCCGTTTATGATACATACTATCACCTCCTAAAATATTTTACACTTTTTGTAGTAGGCCTAACCTGAATAATTTTAACCGATCGTGGTGTGTGAACAGTAACGCTCAGACCTGGCATTCGGTAGAACGCGGGTACGAATCTCTGTCCAGATTGAGGATTTGATTACAGGTGAATGGCAGCATATTTCCTTCAAAAGTGCATGGCCAAATTCTTTCCAGTTCTTTCCGCCATTCCTTCCCCTCTCTAATGACCACGACGAGGCGTAAAGCCATAAAATATTTATACAATTTTAACTTCAATGAAATAGGCGAACTTCTTAGGTTTATCCTTATTTTGGTACAGAAATGAAATTGCGTAACTCTACATCCACTCACATCAGTTCATATGCATTCCAAATTAGATCATTACCATGGTGCTGGTTCATTTGTTTATGTTATTTTTATACTTTATTGCAAATTTTTGTAATGGCATCCTCGCATTCAAAAGAAATTAATTGGGCTTCAACTGATTAAACTTTCACATCTGTCTGTTCACGAGAAAGTTATATTTAAGAAAAGAGGGTGTTAAATCCCAAATATTATTGTTAAAATAATCTTTTGGGTTTAACAATAACCAAGAATAGGTAGGCCTATATTTTCATATCAGCATCCCGCAAATTTAAGTCTCGAATCGCTAATATATTACTGTGGTTGTTAGTAAAATTTTCTACTATGTTTATGTAATGTTACTTTAACGAGTATGCAAGTTGTCAAGAATTATCTACTATATTATCGTTATATGCAATCTGCTCAATAATTTTATCTTGGTTTATAGGCCTAATCTGATTTTTCACACACTCTGTCTGTTAATAATTTTCCAAAATGCTCTTTCTTTAATGTCACTCCTGTGTAGTATGCCAGGAATGTTGTCTGATTTCATCTTATTTTCTTAATTCTCAGAGTTTAGAAGATATTTCTTCCGTTTTGGATACCCTTCACTACAAGATATTTCTACTAACTCTTGTTCCTCGCATTCGGACATATTTTCTGCATTCAATTTCTTTCTGTCTCTCTTTGTGTATTAATTATGTTTCTTTTTTATTGCGCTAGGTATGTCTTTAAAATAATTAACTACGCTTGTGAATGAGTCATACGGTACCTGTATTTTTCCTGTGTTATGTAGGAGTTAAATGTCTCAGTCCATGTTTCTCTGCTTAAAAAGGCTCTTAAATAGTTTAATATTTTGTTTAGTTTAGGTCCTATATTCAACAAGTATGCAAGTTTCCTGATGTTCAAGTGTTCATAATTATCCAGAGCAACGACAAACACATGACACAACCAACGCAGTTCAAACAACACATGTCCACTGTCGGAGTGAATTTAGCGAACATCACAATGAGATGGCACTAAGCCACTGTAGACATCGCAAGCTTGGTGTTCTGTAGTCATTAGCGCTGTTATCTTACAAAATGTCAAACTTCTTCAGTTAAGAACTGTAAATTTCTTGCATCGCCATTCCAGTTTATGTTGTATTAGCGAAGCTATCTTATACGTTCATAAATTCAAAACAATCGCCTCTAATATCAATGCAAAACATTTAAATATCATGATACCGACACTTTCTACTTGAAAGTCGAAATTCTATCAGTCGTCAGTAGATGTCGCCTGTGATGATATAAAACTTCAGGTTCAATTTCAACCTCTGTTATTTGCTACAGTTTCTTCATAATATTTCTAGGGGAATATGAATGAGAGTGACTCATATGGTCTTGGAATCTCCAGAATGCAGGGCCGGCGTTAGGGGGGGGGGGGGCGGGGTATGCGGGTCAAAAGCACCCGGGCCCATTGGTTGATGGGGGGCCCCGATCACCGGCTGTAGGGGCCGAGGCCATGAAGCCATGAATCCGCCCATTGTCACCCAGCCAGTTTGTAGAGCTAAAAAAAAAAAAAAAAAAGGTCGCTAATTTTACCCTAGGCCCGAAATTCCTAGCGCCGGCCCTTGAATTATTGAAAATTGTTTGTACCTTTCTCTTACAACAGCGATGAAGTAAATGTAAATAAATAACTGAAGGTATTTGCAGGGCCGGATTAAGGCTGCCGCGAGAACCGCAGCTTGAGGGGGCCCCGCCACGATCCCCTTCAAAATTTGTCCTTACTCAACGAACAATTTTTCTACTAAAATAAATAATTTACAAATTTAGAATGTTAATAAGCTGCATTCACAATAGACGTTTCGGAGGCGTCGAGTTCTACGAGAAGTCCATCAGATTCAGTTTAGAGGAAGTCGTATCTGATATAATTGCAACAGGCCTATATATTTAAATGCGTGTATTGCTCTGAACTTGTTTCAGCAATTTATGTAATTTCTTTCAGATAAACTCATTCATGTTTTGACGTTTCATATTAAAAGTTATTGATTTAAAATTTGTATGCCTGCTCACGTGTCTGGAGCCCCAAAAACTTATATGTACTAGCAAAGAAAGCAAAGAAAAGAAATGTCGTATAAAAAAATTGTAAACATAATAGCTATAAAATTGAATACAAAAATAATTTCATTTGACACAATGGGCAGCAGGGCGTAGCCAGAAATGAAAGTTACAGTAATTTGGAGATCCATATGAGAAGCATTGATAAAACACCAAAGATTCGGCGAAGTTGGTCCCATTCAGCTAATATTCAATAAACTGTAAACTTCTGGCTCGTTTGTACACAGAGTTAGAGAAACCTTAGTCCGTTTCTTTAATCGTTATTTGAACTCTACACACAGACTGTGTGTGTGTGTGTGTGTGTGTGTGTAAACTGACGAAAGTTGTCAAAAGTGTAGGCGAAAGTACATCTAGAAAAGAAGTAGGGGTCCCCGAAATTCCTTAAGCTGGCCATGGGAATTTGGAACTACGAATTTATCTCTAATTTTGTGCTAGTTTTTGATATCATTGTAAGAAAATTAATAAATTTTTCTTTCATAGTATCGTGTTTACCAGATATTCTGGTTTCCATATAGCGCTAAATTATAGACCTTCAATTTGTCTTCGTATATTTATTTGAAACGATGCAGGTATAATTAATAAACTGCGCACAGAAGATAGAAGGTACTTGAACTGAATGGAAATGGTAGAAGAAAAATAGCTATTTTTAATTCTACAAACACTGTACAACCAGTGGCGTAGCTAGGTCTACAAGGGCCCTGGTGCAAAAAAAATAAAAAAATATTTTGGGCCCTGAGGCCAGATGGGCGCCCTTTTTTTTTTAGTTCTACCAAGGAAAAAAAAACGCCCATTAGGCTAGGGCTTGGGGGCCCCGGTGCACTGCACCGCCTAGCCCTATGGTAGCTACGCCCCTGTCTGCAACTCATAATGAAAGTATAACTTTTTCGATAAGATAGTTAAGCTGAAACTAAATAAAACACATACATGAGCATTGTGCACTCTTTCTCACCACTGATTGCTATTACTTAAGCTGAATACGGTACCTGGGAGTTAAAAATAAAACTCATTTAATAAAGGGTGTTGCAGTGAAGTAATACAAATGTTGAAAATGATCTACTTTATATCAGTCTCTTAAATAAAACTAGGTTGATTGCAAGACAAAATTGAATTTGCCTTCATAGTTCTCGAGCCTCTGCAGTAAAAGACATTTCATTTCAAAAGGCTGTATGGAACCACCACGCGTTGTATAAATGGCGCCGCTTCAAACTAATTGAAATTTCGTAAGTAAAATCGCATATAACTCTTGTTATAATAATGAAAACATTGCGGAATTATAAATTCTAGTGACACATGGGTTATAAAAATTCTCCCACATCCTAGATACATCATCCAAATGGTAGCAAGGAAACTCCAGATAAATGATTAAATTCATTCAGAAATTTGGCAAAAATACTGCAAAATATAGACTGAAACATACAAGCAGAAAGTGTACTTTTAATGGTTACAATAAAAATATTCCAGGATGGAGAACTCACCATTTTCGATGATCTTAAGAAACTCAGTGAACAGCCTTAATGAAGTAATAACTGCGGAAAACAAAGATTAATTACAGCCAGAGACATTAAATCAATTTTGTCGCAGGCAATATGCGCAAAGAGATTATAGTTTAAATCTATGACTAGCTAAGAGTTAGTTGCAATACAACTACTTTCATACGCTTTACTTTCAGTTAATAAATCAATAGACTATTTACACATTTTATAAACGCCAGGCTTTCAGATATCTTGTTATTAAAAAAATGCCTGACTGTTTTTCGTATATTCGAAGAAACTATTATTCAAAACTTCCTATTGCTCAAATAAATATTTTCCTTTTAACTTGGTTCAAAAATGAAACATCCATGTAAAAGTAATTTCTTCATGTCTAACGATATTTTAACATGTTACTTAATACGTCAGATTCTCTTCAATATAATAGAAAAACTGAAGGAAACTGCTGAGAACTCTTCTCTTTATTCGTATTTGCGTATAAGCCCATTAGGAGTATACAAAGTACTTGGAAACTTTTGTTTGCTTTCTTTTATGCCCATATTTCGTTCATGTGGGTGCTGTGAGCTTCTAGAAAGTTAAATCCCACAAAAACAGTTCTTGTAAAAATACGCCAAGTCTAATGGTGGTTTAGTGATATATAGATTATGAGATCTTGTTCAGAATTAAGTCTACACTCATCTCTTCATCTCACTTTATAAAACAGAGTGATTAATCTCAATGTTATGGATCACTGATTTTTTTTAAGTTGGTGACTTGGCTAAGATGCAAGCACGTTTATATAAATGAAAGACAAAAACTTCTACCTATACAAATATACCATAATCTTACAAAATCACAAAAGCAAAATTTCTGTCGCATGTCTTACAGTAATACTGAACATTATTGTGGTTACCTTTTCAAAAAAATTACGACATGTATAAATCCAAGTAACATTTTTTTTATTATTATTTAATTTAATTTAACTGCGATGGAGCGGATGCTCTCGTGGCAATTTTCCTACACACCCACTCTTCGCCTTTCTTGTACACGCCTACTCTCGTCCTTTACAAATTTAAACTAAATTCTTTCAATGTTTTTGTAATTTATTCATTATTTCTCTTGGTAAATTATTCTAATCCCAGACACGATAGAAAATCTTTCCACACCCTATTGCCTGAAATCGAGTGCCATCTTGAGGTTATGGTCATCTTGTCTCTTACAAGCACTACTCGTAATTCTCACAGCAATATCTTTCCACGCCTCATCACCAATATACGTCTTGTACATTCCTATGACTCTCCTCATCCTCCTGTCTTCCAATGAATCACATTTCAGATACTTTTTCATATTAGTTACTGATTGTGTTCTGCGGTGATTTCCAGAGCTGATACCCAAAATGTGGGTACCGAGCGTGATGGGTGAGCGGTTAACGTTGTGGCCTCACATTCGGGAGGACACCGGTTCGAATCCCCGTCCGGGCATCCAGATTTGGGTTTTCCATGGTTTCCCCAAATCACTCCAGGTGAAAGCCGGGAAGTAATAAGAGTTTGGGGTTTTTCTCCCAGACAGAGAGACTGAGAGAAAAACCCCAACCATTAGATAGTATAGGGGTCTCCCTCACCTAATTTGCCTACCAAGTTAAGCAGGATGAGACTTGTCTGAGAGAAAAACCCCAACCATTAGATAGTACAGGGAGGAGGGAAGCCCCCAAGGTCAACTGGGCTACCGATAGGTGATGGCAGCTTTGATGGATGACAGCCCCATTTCTCAGACCATATTACTAAAAAAAAGCTTACAGTCTATGTACAACATTGATTTTTCTTTACTCCTATTTCACAGAACATATCACTCAAGAACTTAAAAACTAAGGTACCATTCCTGCATGCGCCTGGAGTAATCTTGGGAAGCGATATAAAACCGAAATTTAGATGGCAGTTTTAAGAAAGGTTCTTTCTTCCGGCTTTACACTTCGTCAACGTTGAACTCATTAGAGGCGGGAGACGAATATGATCAAGGAGACGATTTTACTATTTTATAGTTCGTTGCTGGAGTCCGAAATTTCAAATAAAGACAACGAGGACGTGTTTCGCCAAGGTTTTGGAGGAATATGCAAGTCTGTACATAGACACAGATGTGTGGTTACTTGCAGATTTGATTGAAAAATTTGATAGTGCATGTTTTGAGCAGTACACGAAGGAATTCGTCCATGGTCTTTTGAAGGATTTCGGAAAACTGCTGAAAAATTGAAATCAGGATGACATGGCAGATATTTGATGTCTTGTCTTCATGAATGCTAGACCCGTGCTTTACCACTCACCCGCCAGGCACGATGCAAAATATGAATTGGTCTCTCCAGCTCCAAACGCATACCTTATTAGTAGACCTGTCGCATAGAGGTCCTAACTAACCCTCGTAATATTCAATGTAAGAAACAGTGGATTGAAAATTATTAAATATTCATAAATTTCTAAACTTGGACAGAGGAACTGTAAGATTAGTCAGATCTGGGTAGCTTGTCTACATCAAAATCACTAGAAGCGTGATAGAAATGAGGTAGGAACGGGAAGATATTTAGACACACCTTCTTAAAAGTACTATCTCAGTAATCTCATGGAGTTACATAGAGAAACCATAAATTTAGACTATCCTTTCATTTTTACTGGTTATCTTGTTTTTGAGGTTTTATATAGCAGCTTAGTGTGAGTTCTATCTCAATAACTAGGCAAATGAAATAACTGCAAGTACAGTAACACTGCCCATAGCAGGTAATGACATTTGCGCTTCACCAGCAGCCGATGATAGGTAAACATAGCTATTCTGATGCTGTAATAAAAGCTAAAATGCTATAAGGAAGCTACATAAAAAGAACGGCTTGTCTTGAGATGAGGACAAATATGCAGGCGTCGAGATGATTAAAACTGGGAAAAAACGTTAACAAGCTGACTTGCCAAATGAATTTGGTTCCATAAAATTGTGAATCATTGACAGATATTTTATATGCAGATATTTTAGTATCAGTCATACCCCCACAAGAGCACAAGTATTACGAAGGAACATTACTTAACATAAGTAGATTGATGATATAGTATTCCTCCAGACTGTTTTCCATAGCTCTGCTTATGATGTGGAGCATTTAGTGGTATTAACACGACTCTAGTGCATGAAGATAGTTATCATTGTCATTAGAGACGAGAAAGGAATGGGATAAGGAAAGGGAAGGGATTCGACCAGGACCTTTTTAAGGAACCATTCCAGCATTCGTCTGGAATAATCTGGGAAAACCCAAATCTGGATGGTCGGACGGGGATTCGAACCCACGTCTTCCCGAATGGAAGTCCATAATGTTAACCATTCGCCCACCACGCTCGGTAACTTGAATGGTAGGTACAACCATAATATTACCTTATTTTTATATCATTTTATTACATAATTTTTTGCGTGATACTAAAATCAATTTTCTGTGTCAGATTCGTCGCCCTGAAGTATTCAGCAATTTCCAAGCTTGGCTGGATGACATATTCTACTGTCAACCAGTCTGCCACCTACGCAACCACCTACAACAGCTACCGCATCCGCCGACACACTGGAATGGTAAGTACAGTCACAACATTACGTCATTATTATTTGCTCTAACGTAATTTGCTCATTGCTTACTTAAAAAATTATGTGCTTACGTTATTATGTTTTTTCTTGTAATTTTAATTCCTTCACTTCATTGTTTGCATACTTAACAAACGATAATATTTGATTACGTGTTTATTGGATTACAGCAGTTTGTTTTTCATGGAACTAAATCAATTTAATTTTTTCTGTTTCATGTTCCGGACTACAGGGGTTGGTCCGACGCCATTCTGCTGCCAACATCAACGAGCCTGCTCCAACGCCAATGTGGAGGTCTTGGGAAATGCCCGCCTTTGCGGGTCCGAGCCGACTACCCGCCGTTCCTCTCCGGCAGTCCGCCATAGATTAAGTATTTGCGGCTCCTAGCACGCTGTCTGCCACATCTACTAGAGAAAATTCTGTATAAAAAGTTAATAAGCTTCATTAACCAGAATAATATATTATCTGATTCACAAAATGGATTTAGATCAGGGAAATCAACCCAGACAGCTATTTATGCTTGCATTAACACTATATTAAAAATAATTGATAGAAAATAAGAGTAACTGGCATATTTGTTGATTTGTCTAAAGCTTTTGATGTGATAGATCATAAAATCCTTATGTCTAAGCGTTATCATTATGGTATCAGGGGTGTTGCATACAAATTGTTCAAGTCATACCTTGATGGAAAGAAACAGGTTGTCACCTTAAAATGTAAGGGCACAGAAAGTGAAATAATCAGAGAGCCTGTATCAGATATTAAAAGTATTAAAAACGGTATTCCACTGGGTTCAGTTCTTGGACCCCTCCTGTTTCTTTTGTATATCAATGAATTTAATTAAAATGTTGAGTCACATGATAATATTCTCTTTGCAGATGACACAAACACTTATAATGAAAGGTGAAACCAAAGAAGTTTTTCAGCAAAGTATTAATAAAACCACTAAACAGCTATCTGAATGATCCAATAACAATCATTTAATAATGAATTGTGAAAAAATAATTACAATAAATTTCCATACTGCTCAAAAAAGGAACCCTGCCAACCCAAATATTATTTTGAACAATCAGACTTTAGCAAACAAATTAGATTCAAAATTTCTAGGTTTATGGATTCAATCTGATCTTAAATGGAATAGACATATTCAATATTTGAACTCTAAATTAAATCAGATCTGTTATTCATTACGTATCTTACAATTAATCACTAATAAACCAACTTCGAAAAATGCATACTTTGCCCATTTTCACTCACAAATAAAGTATGGAATTATATTCTGGTGTTTATCATCAGATGCAATAAATACTTTCAAAACTCAGAAGAAAGCAATAAGAATAATGACAAATCACAAATCATGGAATCTTGTAGACCCTTATTTAAATATATGAATATTCTTCCACTACCAAGCATTTACATCTTTGAAACCATTATGTTTTTAAGAAATAAAGTCATAAGTAAACAAAATAATGAGGTACATAATCATTTCAAAAGGAAACAATCAGATTTGCATATTATGCATACAAAAACAAAAATATATCAAAATGGAACATTTCACATAGGGATTAAGCTTTTCAATAAATTATAACATAATGTAAAAGCAACTTCAGAAAGGGTAATTTTTGGGAAATTGTTGAAGTCATACCTTCAATACCACACCTTTTACTCTGTAGAAGAATATTTGAATTGTGTGAATTAATTTAATGTAAATAATGTAATATAAATAATTTAATGTAAATCATATTTTATAATTGACGTGTCAATATCATTATGTATAAAGTACATGTATATGATTCAGAGGACAAATAAAATACTACTACTACTACTACTAGGCGGCCCACCATAGATCCCGCCGTTGCGGGACCATGCAGGCAATTCTCACATCTCGCCAGTTGCAGAAAACGTGCCAACACAATATAAATGTTGATGAAAACTGAAGTTAGTGGAAAATTGATGAATTCACGAGTTTTCGCTAGTTACTTCTTCAGTATCCAATCATGAGCATGCTTTACCCATTTGTGACAGATCTCTGCAACATTTCAGTCTCAAAGATCTCTTGGACCCCACGATATTGATTGGACAAGGGGTGACCCAGCAATTGTAGACCTTTCCTGTAACGACGATAACAACTTAATGATTAAGAATTTTGCGCACATATAGAGTGTAATAATCGTCGTTTACTCGGCTATTGGAAGTTTGTTAGAATCTTATGATTTGTGCAGTCCTCACCCATCGCCTTTCACACAGCAAATGTCCTGAAAATGGCTTGTAGATGATCTAGTCAAACTAGCATATAACATTGATAAAATTTACACGGGTTGTATTCCTCTTCTACTAATAGATAAGAAGGGGGCAGATATTGCTTATGCTATGGTATTCCATATCTGTGAGAAACACGTTAAGCCAGAGACTGCTAAGGTCCATGAACATTGTCATATCACGGATGTATTCGGCGGGGGGGGGGGGGGGGGGGGTGGTAAGGGGCCTTGCACATAAGACTGCAATTTTCAGGTAAAAAATGAAAAGTCCATACCCATTTTTTATCACAATCTATCTGGTTGTGATTCGCATTTTATAGTTATGGCTTTATCAGACCTCGACCGCAATGGAATAGATGTACTTCCTATAAACACAGAACATTAATTTTTTTTCTAAAAAGGTTGAATTTACTTGAGTCAAGACAATAACTTCATTCAGGCCCTATTAGATAAACTGGTAGGGATCCGTGAGGACGGCGACATGCACAACCATTGCTCATTTCGCCGTCCTAGAGAAGTTCCAATTATTTAAAGGTAATATTGCCTTCCGCTATATGGATATGGAGTCTTGGGAGAAGCTTACCGAGTCCACGCCTCCTCCAAAATCAAAATTGTTGGAGTCAGAAATTTTGCATAAATATTACGAACTCGTGACACATATGTGACGGACTTTCTAGATCAAGCCTTTGGGCAGATATGCATGACTGAACATGAACATAGATGTGTGATTAGTTGCAGATCTGTTTGAAAAATTTCGGAGTGTATGTTTGGGGAAGTACACTCTGGACCCAGCCTACTACGTCACTTCCATTGGCCTTTTGTGGCAGGCTATGTCAAGGTGTATGCATGTCGAACTGGACCTTCTGACAGATATCGACATGCTGCTTCATTCCGAACAAAAAAACTCGCGGAGGTATTTGCCAGTGCATCCAAAAGTATGCTAAGGCAAATAACTGGTACATATCGGAGTACAGCTACAGGCGCCGGAAGATTTTAAGATGTATTTCGATGTGAATAATCTGTATTGCTGGGCCATGTCTGAGTATTTGCCCTCTGGAGGGTTACAAAGGCAATCAGCTAAACAGATTGCTAGCATAGACTTCATGCATGATGCTTGCCGACTGTTACTGTACACATTTAAAAAAAAACTTTGCTGAACAAAGCTAATTATCTTTCAAGCATTGCATATTTGTTTTTGAGTGTCAATAGTATAGGTGTACAGAAAAATAATGCTGTACAGTATGCCAAAATGTATCTTTGCTGAGTGCATATTTGTTTCGTTTAGAGTCAAGTTAACAGAAAAAAATTCTTTAGAGTATGCCCGAGAGTAATTTGATAGTGAATCAAAGAATAAGTGTATATAGACAGAGAGCTCTCAACTTCAAAATATGGCTGCTGTAGATATGTCCGATAAGCTGCTCATTTGCTTAGTATAAAGTTCACTGAAAAAAGGAACACCAACGTTAGAAACATCTACACTAATATTATAAATGCGAAAGTAATTGTGTCTATCTGTCACTCTGTCTGATTGTTTGTTACATTTATTGGGTTAAATGGCTAATCCAATAGTGATGAAATTTGACAAGGAGATGCTTTTTGGCATTAGGATAGATATATCATACTTTTTTCTGTATAAGTAATACATGGTGTCATATAATTTTAAAAAAAAATACTGAACGGCGATAGACAGATGAATAGTATGTGTAAGTCTCTGTAGTACGTTCCCGCTTAGTGGTTTTGTAGCTCAGTGGTTAAAGCGCTTACTTACCGATGTTTGGAGCGTGTTCTCTGGTTCAAATCTCGGTGAGAGCGAAGATTTTATGAATTGTTTTTGGTCGTATGAGCCACGCCTGGATGGGCAGTTGTTCGGATTTCATGTTAAACTATAGATATCACAAATTTAGGGGTGCAAGGCTTGGCAAATCGCAGGTGGTCTACCAATGCTGTAGGTGTACACTTTTTTTGCTGTATTGATTGCTTGATTCTTTAGCAGTCAGTCTGTATGTGATCTGCAATAATAATATCATAATTGCGAAATTAAGTCTCTGTCTTTTTGTTACGTTTTGAATACTAAATGGCTGTACTGATATTGATGGAATTTGACAAGGAAATGCTTTGTCTCTGTAGGAAGGACACAGGATATTTTTTTCGGTATGAATAATAGTTTCAGTCACGAAATTTTGGGAACTTATCGAATGGTGACAGACAGACGGATGCGTATGATTATCTCAGTGGTGGCCCAAGTGATTTGCTCAGGTAGTGACAACAACAAAATGTTTCTAGTGGCGGATCCAGGATTTTGGCTTCATTGGGGGGGGGGGGGCTAGGATTTGGTTTGGGGGGCTCATTACTCCATAATGCCGCCCTTATAAGAACAGCAAAAAAAAAAAAAATGTTCGCAGAATCCATGTCGTCGGGGGTGACCTTGGTGCCTTTGGGGGTGGGGGGAACCTAAGCCCCCTAGCCCTCTCCTTCCCTGGATCCGTCACTGTTTCCGCGGCTTACTGATCATCATTGAAGTGAAAGGTGAAAAACAGCTCAGAGTAAGAATCTCGCTATATAAAGATTTGTAACGTGTGAAAGTCTCATTACCTGCAATTACTGCCTGATTAATTAAATGATTTTGAAATTAATCAATGATAAATGTTTTAAAATTGACCAAACGCTAAACATTTAGTGATTAGCCAAAAACCGACAAGTTGATCTACAAGCAGTGTTGGATTACCCAAAAAGGTAGGACTAGGCACGACTAGGCAGTAGCCTGGAGCCCTGATTTTTTGAAGGCTCCCTGAAGGTTCACTTTTTTCACTAAATAAAAATAATAAAAATAAAATCATATAGAATAAAACAATCAAAATAATATGAAAAGCATGGAAATTAATTTTTTTGTTTCATAGTAGTGTACGATAAATAAAGTAATTTTCAAAATATGATAAATTGTAAAATTCGTTGTTAATTGAATAAAAATATGATAAATTCTATTAGTCATCTACAAAACCTTTTCTTTGAACTTATAAAATACATACAATTAATTTAAAAAACAGAGGGAATCAAAATTTTTGAGAGTGCCTAGGACCCCATACTTTCTTATCCGGCACTGCCTTCGATGACCACGACGGCAGTGGAACACATTTCTCTTGAGAATCGTTTCCTGTTACGTGCATTCATAAACTTATGTAATTCTCCTTCAGAGAATCTAAGAAAAAAACAATATTGCCTGCTCGCATTGACAAAGCTTCTAGGGCAGCGTATCCAAACCTTTTTCAACCCGAGGACCAGTAAATTTTCAAAAATAATGCTGTAGGCCACTAACTCACACAGGCCTTTTTTTTTTTTTCTCCTTTTCGTTTCAGCCGACTATGGACGACGATTACGCAACTTCATTTTCCTCTTCTGAGTTTCCTTCCTCCGTCGCCAGTCACCTCCGCAATTTTTCCTCTGTCTTTTTTAATGTCTTCCACCCTGGGCCTAATTTTATTTTGTTGTTATTAAAATGTACCATTATAACATAATAAATCTAAAACCACGTTTTGAATCCTATGAAAACGCAGATATAAAACTGGATGTGAACTATTAAAAGTTAATTACATGTTAATCAGACCAAACCAGATAATAATAATGTTAATAACCAGATAAATAATAATGTTACTACAGGATGGGCGCTACACTATACCACCGGCCTACATACATAAACCAAAATAAAAGACGCTAGACCGTATGCCTTTTATTTTTATTTACTTCACCACTCGCGTTACCAATCTTATCAACTACCGCGGTTCCTCATACCCACTTAAAACCCTTAGTAAACCGTCATTTACTTAATCTCTAGACGCCACATGGAAGTGAATAGACTGTTGTAGAAACAATGCTGTTCTATCTCATCCTGGAAATGCCACATTTTTGCCGGGTCATTGAAATATTCAAGGCTTTTAAATGTTGGGCATACAGCCTTATACAGTACGAATATGGTACCAGAATTTATGATATTATGCCTGTGGAACTCCTGAACTATGTTCGCGGACCACCAGTAATCAGCGAACAGGCTGAAGCACTGTTCCAGGGTATTTAGTTGAATGCTACAAAAATGGCAGCTGCTGCACTCTGCCGGCAGTATTACTAACTTTATCGAGCTGCAGCGTGTGACAGAACGAAGTTGTCTCCATTCCCCATTAACAAAGCGAACCCCCGACCTTGAATATTTCCACGAAAACGCTAGAGCGCATGCGCGATCTGTGCCACAAGAGATTGTCTCCACGACAGCGAAACAGTTCACTGATGTGGCCAACAGATGGAGTTAATACTTTCCTAGCTGTAGAGTAGAGAATGCCGCCTTTATAAATATTTATTTTTCTTTCACTGCATTTATTTTTTAATTTATTTATTCATGATTAGAGGTAGTGACATGTTACAGTGGCACTACGTCACTGGTTAGTCTGTAATGTTACGTCGGTTGCTCAAGTTGCGCTTCTCGCTCAGTTTGCTAGTGTATGATTTGTTAATTAATTTCATTTAGAGACTTTTTATTTAGTACAGATGTCGATTTGCTCTGCACTGTACTATTACTTTGTGTCTGCCTAAAAGTTTTTGGTAACAGTTTAATTTGTCTTCTTTTTTTATATGCCTTGCGGGCGTAAACCTGACCTAAGGAGTCACTAGCACGAGCACGAGCACGAGCTGCTAAAGTTATCAGAACCCAATATTTTATGCTCATGCTGAAGAAAGAAGAAAGACCAAGCTCAAATAAATCTGCCCTTAGTTAAATCCACCTACCTCTCCGCACCTTCATTTCTTTCTGTTTTTTAAATATGTTGGAAATTGGTTCTCTTGATGAGACAGGTTCGATGGTAGAATGATATAGTGATAGTTATCCTGTCATATTATGCTGATTCGATGTTGTTTGGGACCAATCCGACGTTACTAACAGCTTTCTATATTCAGTTCTGACAGTGAAATTCTAAGTCCACACGTACAAAGTCGCGGATATCAGCTAGTAAAGAATAAAGATAAAAATTGTACTTTTCACATTTTAAATAGATCTTTTTGTGACTCCATGTGTTATTTGATTTATCAAATCCCAGACACTTCATTCAGCCAAAAACGTTCTTGTAAGTTTAGTTAGGTTCAATTCTTGCTCGTGAAATGATCCTTTAGTTTCTTTGTCTTGACAATCATTAAGTAAATAAGTTACAGGATTTATTATTATTAATTTTAATTGCGATGGAGCTAATTCCCCGGTGGCAATTCCGTTGGTCATTTAATTATCCCTTTGTATATATAATCAAATTAGGATAGGGAAACGA